>JAIFAC010000203.1:0-146554 GCA_026545765.1 Plantago major | reverse complement strand
ATCCTTTTCGGAAGTTATCACAACTCAGGATACCATTTGTTGAAACAACTTGTTATAATATATTTCTTTTAGAAACATAGTTTATGTCCAAGGTATCTGAGTGTAGATATCATGGGCACTTTCTCGTTTGAAACCTTTTATTTCTGGATATCTTTTGCAACCTTGTTTATTTAAAAGCACTTGTCTCTTCAAGATATCTGGTCATAGGTATCTGAAAACCCTTGTCTTCAGCAATCTTGTGCAGTCTTCAAATCTTCAAATCCGTTGAACTTTTCCTGCTGGATGCCTTCTTCTTGGTCTTCTTTAGAGGAATAAAATTACATTCGGACCTAACATCCTATAAAGATTTTCTAGACTATCATACTTAGTGAGATTCCTCATTTACGTGTTCAAGTGAACCAGTACTAACCACCTTTACGAGCTAAGATAAGTCATTAGGTTCTTGATCAAAATCTAACAGATATTCCTAACAAATTTCCCCATTTTAATCAATCAACGATTATCGACCTATTACAAATCTAGATTACAAGGTGTGATCTTTCTTTGACAAGTTATCTTTTATAGATTGATATCGAGTAGGTTCATCAAATATGTTACAATGAAAGTTCGGATAACTTTTACAAGATAAAATAACAATAAGGTAAAATCGATGATACAAAAAATTACATAGTAAATTAGGACAACAGAGTAACCAAGCTCAAGTAAACATCCTAACAAACTAGTCTTCAAGTCTTCAAAATCTTCAAGTCTTCAAAGCAGTTCCATGGATCAATGCAAATTTCCTATCACCAAACCTTTTATCATCGTAGTCATAGAAGAGTTCAATCATCTATGTGTCTCGGCAAATCCTTCCTTTGTAGATTTTGGTAGATCTTCGCAAATGCTTCGACTATGTATAGTTTCCCCATATCTGTGCATGCACACAATCTTGATATCTCGATAGCTTGAAATAACTATATGATCTCGATATTTGATACCTTTGCATTGTTCTTTCATCCATGTAGAAGGACCTATAGGGTCCTGCCAAAAGCTCTGCCTTGTGCCTGCTCCAGTTGATATTAGGAATTATGTGCACATCATTCGCTTTCCATATGACACTCAATAGAGAGGTCCTTCTTCATGGCTTCTATTCTTCGATTACATAAAACCAACCAGCTTTTGATGTGGGCTGGTGTTAATCAAGAACGGTTTTCTTTTCTCCATGCCATGAGTTGTTTAGATGATTGGTTCGAAACTTGAATTTAGCAAAGAATGTCGAGTTCCGTAATCCAAAGAGCTATTTTTCCATTAATGCACCCGTAGACAAAGGAGTTACTGCTGCCTTCACATACTCAATTTTGGCTTCTTCCGCCCGAGGGAAGTTGACTTTTTCTCTTTCACTTTATCCTGCTCCTCCTTTGTCTAGAATTTCCTTATGATTGTCAAGAACCACCGGAGGACTTCGTATTTCCAGAGTGTTTTATCGCCAAAGGCTTCATAGCCTATGAGCCCGCTTAGGGCTATCAATTTTCCTTTTTCTTCGTGAAGAGGAGGCTTCATCTTCACGCCTCTTCATCATCATCAAGACTGACCTTGTGATAATTTTCCAGCCTTCTTCTCATTGCCCCCGATTTGATTTCCGCTCTCTCTTCTTCTTCTTCTTCGTAAGACCTACTACCCCCTTCATTTGTCTTCCTTGGAGCCTTGGTACTCCTTGGAGGTTTTTGTGCCATGGCTCCTTTATTACCATTGAAGTTCCCTTCTGGTTTCTGGAAGTAGCCATCGCTTAAAAGTAGCTTGACTTGAGAGGGTTTCATTGATTCGAGTGGTGTATCAAGTTTTCGCTTCCTCTTCCTCTCGGAAGCAAGACCAAATTGCATTTCTTCTTATATCCTCTCCTTTCCGACTTTGAGGTCCGTATTTGTACAATCCTCCCCCTTAGTCATTGTTGGTCGATGAACCTCATAAAGGATTCTGAGAGACTCTAAAATGTCCTTTTGTAAGAAGTTATAGAAAAGACAAACTTCAAGTTCACTTTTTAAGCTCCGGATTTTGTTTGATAAGTCCATTTCTCCTTATCGCTGAGTTTCCGCCACTGGCCTTATGGCTTCGCTTAAGTAGTATAGCATGTCGCTTCAAGAGCTTTTTTGAGCTGAGATTGATCATTATCATCCCTTATCATGCCTAGTCTCTCACAAATGAATGTATCGGTTGTTTCTTCGAGTGACGGAAAGCTCAAAGAAGGTTCCTATCTCCTCGAGGACTGCTGTAATGTGATAGTTTAACTCGAGAAGATAACCTTATGTAAATAGAAAATAATTTGAATCGTCAAGTATTCACCGGAGTTTTGATATTTGGCAACAATTGAAGATTTCAGAGCAATTGCTCTCTTTTCATGCAAGAGAAATTACTAAATGCTCATTCTCGTGTTCTCGCCAATTCTTCTCTTATTCATCATCCGAAATAACAGCCCAAAGGATCTTCATCCTGGATATTTTCAAGATTTTCTAGTCCAAGGAAACATCTCGTAGATGGACTTTTCCTTTCATGAGAGAGGATGGTATATTTCAAGGTGACTTGTACCCTTTAGAATCATGCTTTTCAGAGCATTTCAAGATCTAGCCCTTAGCAATGGCATTTACAAAGATCCTCGAGTTTGGACCTCGTGAGTAAGCTAACATTTCTTTTCAAGTATTGATCTTGAAGCTTATTACTTATCTATGGATTTAACTAGCTCTTCTTCCGCTTGAAGACGGATTTGCTAATGCTTCTCCAACAAATGTTCGAGTTGAGTGTACCTCCGGTTTGTGTATTCAATATCTTCTGAAAGTTGTTTCGTGAGGCTCAACTACTTGTTCGTGAGGCAACTTTTGTTGTTGGGAATATGGATGGGTAGATTTCCTCTGAGGAGACGGATGAGGAATTGTTGTGGATGTCCTCAAAGGTGCTTTCTTTTCGCCAGTTCGAGGTGCATTCTTCCTCCGTGTAATCCCTCATGTCCCTCGGTGTAGGGGCATCATCATCATCCTTCTTATCATCCTCATCCTTGTGATACGAAGGAGAATCTCTGTCATTCTCATTAGTATCCTTCTCTTCTTCATCTTCACAGCACTATATTGATCACTTCCGAATAGTGATCATTCACGACACTCCCCTCTCTCGCTCAGAGGGTGCGCATCAGGCGTCCTGGGGCAAAGAGGCTTGAATGCCATCTCGACTGGTTCCACCTATACGGCTTCACAAAGCTTTCATGAAGCCAGGCATTTTCATTGATAAAGTCCGATGACTGAGTAAAGAGTACTGCCTGTTGGGAACATAACACGGACATAATTTCCGTTGCAAGCTCTGACTTCTCATAACTGTGATCAACAATTTTGTTAATTCAAATGATCTCAGCCTGAAGCGGCCACTATCCTCGAAATAATTTTGAGATGTTTCTTGAGGTGTGGTTCTTGAAGAATGTAAGCAGTCTTCTCCGTTGAGAATGCAAACCTTCGCACACTTTGTTTCGAGTTCTAAAGAAAGAGTTTTGATTTAGATCTGTAAACTCTATGATAACTGAAAGCATTTTGTGTTGTTAGGCTTCGAAGTTACTCCATCAGAATGCCTCAGCTCGAGGACTTGTACTATCGAGGGGGTTCCTCAGACATCTTGTCAGGAGGTGGGACTTCAAAGTCCGGGTCCTCATCAACCTTTTCTCATTAACCCGAGGATTAGAAATAACACTTAGGAAAAATTTTATCAAGAAAATTTTTATTGACAAATCAAATATCCGAGACACTCACCTCCACAGTGTGCTCAGATATTTTGTCTCTCGTGAGACTTGTGCACTCGAATCTTTTTCAGATGAAGGCCTTGATGCCTCATCAATTTCCATATGTCGAGGATCGAGGGCAACCTCAACAACTTCTACATCTTTTGAACCCGTTAAGTAGAATCGTTAGTTTGAGAAAAATGATCGTAGATTTGTTCTTTGAAGAATATAGGATATTCTGAATGAAATACCTTCTCTATGTATGTTCGATAATCGCCTTCAGAGACTCGCCCCAGATTCCTCTCCGAAGAGACAATTTCGTACTCTTCATTTTCTTCCCGCTGGTTTAGTTAGAAACAAAACACTATTATCAAGTCTATAAAGCATATATTCCGAGTTATATCTATGAATTATTTTCTACCCGTGAGGTGTCTTTATTCCCTTAAGTAGTGAGGCGGAAGCCCTTCAGATTCTCAGGTAAGCTTCCAAATTTCCTCTTGTTGTTTGTGGTTTTAATCCTACTGTGAATAAAGAAATTTCATTAATAAGATTTATCAGACACAAAAATATCACAAGTAAAGAGTTAAACTATCTGCCTACCCGAGTAATGTCGCCAATTGCCTCGAAATTTGTGACATTTCCATGCGCCGGGTCTGCTTGTTCCATTTCAATTTTCTTGTTTGAAGTTTGCATTTCCACCTTTCCAGCATGCAACCTGGGCTTGCCTCCCTCAAGTTGATCATTCCTATAGATGTCTCAGCTTGATCCTCTCCATCGAGTCAGAACTCCTTTGGCAGGATTTTCTGAAGGAAAGATGCTTGGTATCTCGTAAGTCAAGTACCATTTCAAAGAAAGATTCATGTCCGTTGTTGTATTGTTAAAGTTTGAGATAGACTTTGAGTGTCGAGGCAATGGCAAGAGATCCTCCAACACCAGAGAGTATCATCATCGCATATCTTCAATACGCTTCAATATTTCTTCTAATGGTGTAATTTATCCGATTCTGGACAAAGTCACAAGCCAAGAATTTTGAAACAGTGCTTGTTCGAAGAATCCCCGTGGTGTAGGTTCCTTAATCGCATACCTTTATACCCTTGAACTTGTTGCTTTTCAGTTAAATCCAGGCCTCTTTGGATTTTCCTTGTGACTTGAGAGATAACTAAATCATCATCTTCACTGGGCTGCAGCCTCTTACCCGGCATTAGGAACTGACTGTCTGTATCCCCATGCTTTTTTGGCAGATAGGTTTGCACTCTACCACTACTTTCTTTTAGCAAAGATTACAAGTTCATTAGCAAGGCTTTCGTAGTAGTCTTGACGCTTCGAAAGCACTTTCTCTCATTGAGTCTACTTGTTCAAAGAGTCGACACTTCGACAAGAGATTACGAGTTCATCAAAGAACAGATCTTCGAGCATTGATGAGCCCATCTCCAGTTGGCGGCAGATATCGAGCCCATGTCCGATAATGGGTGTGTCTTCCGACGGCCGCCAGACTTCTTTCGTGAAGTTCCCGCTTTTGGTTTAACTTTTCCCCTCGTGATAATTCTCTCTTCGCCTTTCGCTCTTTGAAACCTTTCTCGAGATCCAGCAGAACCTTTTTCATCAAGTTTCAGATACCTCATACTTGGTAGAGTAGGTTACCGCTATTATCCTACCTTCTCTCCGAGCTCAATGCCAAGCTTCTCCAGCAAGTGCATATATTTAGACCATAGCACACCGTGGCCTTGGCCTGCCAGTCCCTTAGCGATTTTAGCCCAAAGCCTCAATCTTATTCACAAACTTCATAAAGGTGTATTCTAATTGAAAGGGTTTTTCAAATTATCTTTGATGTTGCAAATGCGACATCATCCAGTCAGTTTCGCTTATCCTGGGTCAGCACCCCGAGACCATCAAAGCATCTGCGGAAGAATGCATGCTAACACATCCCAAATTTCAATGACAACCGTTCTCATGTCGCCAGTTTGAAATTATGGGTGTATCTTGTTTTATCGTTGTCACATACAAATATCAGATAATAAGCTTTTACACCTTCAAGGAGATTTTTATCCTGAGGTCTATTTCAAAATCCTTTCCAAGATTTAAAGATCAAACAACTTACAAAAGTTGTTAAGTCCAAAAGGATTTCCCTTCTCGACTTAGTTTTGCGTACACTATGCCATAAAGGTTTTAGAAACACGTGATAATCCTGTGAGTTATCAGAGAATTCTAACACATCCATGCGAAGAAGCTCCACTAGGAAGAGCAAGTATAGAAACCCTTGACGAGCCTTTCAAGCATGCGTCAAGAATCAGCTTCCTATATAGGCTTCTGGTTTTCAACAGTACTGCGAGGTACCTCAATCATGGCACCACCCCAAATCATCCTGACTAAGTCCAATGATCGGATTAAAGTCTCCCTACCAATCGATTGTTCACTATAACCAACTCGTGTTTGCTTTTCGTAAGTACCAAGCAGAAGATTGGGATTTCGGTAGATTTTAACGCTTAGGGAGCCACTTTATACAAAGGCAAGTGTTTGAAAAGTCCTAAAAAGATTAAAGTAGTGATTAGTGATTCTTTTTGTGTAAAACTAATAGAGATTTGGTGAGTCAAAGAATGGTTTTGATATTCTTGTGTGTTGGCAAATGTCGGATTAGGCGAAGTGATTTCTTTTGCCAAAATCCTATATATATAATAAACGTAATTTCTAATAAAACATATACATACAAATTGGTTTTGGTATGTACGTGATTCAAGAAAATCATATATGGGTAAAAGTTTGTTCTGCAGATTAAATGCATAGTGGGTCAGCCTCAATTTCATGTACCACTATTTTCATAAGAATTATTAATTTCGCCGTTAAGATCAATCACCTATTTCATCAAGGGGTCACCATTGCTTTCTTTCAGACGATCACAATCAACAATTGTAATTGTGCCATTTAATGAATTTCGCTATTAGCTATCTCAATCACGCTTCGTGTGAATGAGAACACTGCTTGTGGTCTTGTCTATCTTATACTTGGTTTGCCTTTTTCAAAGTTTTAATAAAAGATAGAAATAATACAAATTTTAAGATAGTAGTTGATCAGAGACATTGTACTATCTTCTTTATGTCTCTCTCATCGAAAGTGATCTAGATATCCTAGTACCGTTCTTAAATCTTCTACAACAGCCATTTCACCCTTTTAGCCTTCGTTTCGGATTCGCTCCATTCTCTCTTCTCCTGATACTTGTTCCGCATTCCTCTTTTCTCCTTTTGAGGTCTTCTCTTATATCCGAATCCTTTTTCATTTCTTTTCAGCTCCATTAGTCCAAGACTATGTCTTACACAAGAATTCTACTTTCTTGTAGTTGGCTTTAGTGAAGATATCTCGTCAGTCTTCAAGGCTAATCTCGGAAGATTCTCAGACGTTTTCAACATGGTCTCTCGACAAGGGTGCCCAACATCAATGTGCTTTTGTCTCTCGCTGAAACTTAGGATTCCAGTTATGGCAATAGCACTTGTGTTGTCGCTTAAAATGGGAGTTTTCTTCATCGAAGTCCATAGTCTTCTCAAAGGTTGTTTATCCATAAATATTTGTGAACACAACACCCACAGCACATATTCAAATTTCCTGTATGTAGATGTGGCAACGACCTTTTGTTTCTTGTCAACCAAGATATCAATTCAGCACCAAGAAATTGGATAAGTTCCCGAGGTGCTTTTTTTCTATCACTACGATCCAAGATAGTTTAATCAATAGCCAAACCAAACTCAATCCACTATCTGATACCATTAATCCAAATTTCCGCACTTTACATACCTTAATATTTTTAGGCAATGTTGTAAATGTGATTACATTGATTTGTCTCGAATCTAGCACACATCTAACTGTGATATTGAATATCGTGTCTACCAGAGGTGAGGGCATGAGACCAATCAATTTCTATACTGTTCTTCTAAACACCTTTTGTATCGAGCCCAAAGATAGGTCATTTCGTTCTAATGCTCATAGTATCTTGGCATTCTTTTCGTAAGGCTTTAGATTAAACTTGTCGAAGATGTCCTTTGTACTTTTGTTCGACCAACGGTCATTCCATCATCAGTCAGCTTTGACTCGGCAGCTCAGGAAGTAATTCAATTCTCCCATCATGCCTATCTCAAATTTACATTTCATTTAGTTCACCAAAGTCTTCACAAAGTCATTGGCCTTTTAGGATCCAAATATAATGTCATCACATACTTGAATCTGGTGTGTTTCCTCATCATGGTTCAATGAAGAGAGTTTACCAACATCTCCTTTCTTGAAAAACCACTCTTCAGAGGTATCTAGCTAATGTATCATACCATGCTCGCTTGTCGCCTTTACAGAGTCAGTTCTTTATACCATCCTTTGAGTCCAAACTTCAGAATTAATAGAAAGATCTTTATTTCTGGCCTGCATCTATTCATTTTGTTTCAAAAACCCACTTGGTTCTGATGATTATGTATATTCCGGCCAACAAATGGAACTAGTTTCAGCACTTTGTTTCTCTCAAATTGATCCAACTCTTCAGTAATTGGCAGTAGAGATCTGTTAATCTTGATCCTTTAATGCTTCTTCATGTTGTTAGCAGTTCAATATTTGATATGAAACATCCATAGAGAGACAATTGTACTTTCAGCTTATTGCTCTTCTAGTTTCAACACCTTGGTCTATGGGATCAATCGTTATCCTTTGGCAGATGATTTCAGATCCATTTCATAAACGGGTTTTGAATTCAGTAGATCAATATCATTTTGATTCGAATGTGAATCAATATGATCTTCGATGGGATGTCTTGCAAGCGTGATTCTCAGATATCCACACATGGAAAAAGCCATGGATATCGGACACTTTTAGTGTTAGAGATATCCGGAACTCAGATTTAAAGAATAATTCATTTTCGTACACTCTTCATGATGAAGGTTCTCAAAGAACTGCTCCATTTCCTCGAATTTTCATAGGAAATTCTTCATCATGCCCAGTAGTCATCTTGTTGTTGTTACTAAGCATAAAGTCGCTTTTCTTCACAAACTCATCCTCTAATTGAATGATAGAATTGTTTTACTTTGGAGGATCCTTTTCGGGGAATCTTTTATCATCGCTTGTTTGAAACCAACTCAGAGGATCATCATTTTATAGTACTTTCAAGGTTCCTCATAGAATACTACATGAAAAGATTCCTCAATCTTATGCGTTTCTTTGTTATAGGATTCTATAGGCTTTGCTATTCAGAGAATAAATCAAGAACATACTTCTTCATCTCGCTTTCGTCAAATCGTTCTCATGTATTCTTTCCATTGTTAAGAACAAAACATCCTTGAATCTAAAACACCCTTTAGATGTTCGATACTAGCCTTTACCAATGAAAAGCTCTGGTGAAAGTTTTGTCATGGTGTTTGTTAATCAAACATCTATTTTAAGTGTAGCATGTCAGATGTTTACAGCTCAACCCAATAGAGATTTCACTTATTTCACTGTCGCTAGCATTGTTCTCGGGCCGCTTTTCGTCAGGTTCCATTCTTTCTGGCCGCCGAACACCATTTTGTCAGTGGGTGTCCTTACATGTATGATAGTTGATGTTGTATACCTTTGTGCAATAAAAACTCTTTTTTATGTATCGTTCAATAAACCTGTCGCATTCATGGTCTCGCTCTAATGCTACGAGATACCTTTATCATTTTTCATGACTTCGAAGCTTTGTTCAAGAAGTCGGGTATCTTTCAACCTCGTGCATCGCATTTGTGTTTGAGAAAGACAACCCAAGCTAAATCTTGAGTAATCATCAACAACAACTAGACCATACTTCTTTCCCTCGTATACAATTGAAGTTACATGAGGATTCAAAAGATCCATATGAATCATTTACATGCTGGCATTTCACCGGGAATGTCTAGTTTTAGACTTGGAAGATCTTGTGGATTGTTTTTCCATTCGCGTCGTGTCGGTTTAATGCACTCCGCCTTTTCTATATGCCACTTTTGGGTAAACCAACCACCAACTCTCTTCTTGGCTAGCTTGTTTAGAGCCTTTTGAAATCAAGTGACTCATTCTCTTTATGCCATAGCCTAATTTTCGGGCAGGTGATGACGACCTCACCAAGAGACATTCTTCACTGCGAGGATCAATCTGAACATAAAGATTTCTTTGACGCCTTGCAACCAAGATCGCGTCTGCTTTGACCATTGTCAATCACTTTACATAATTTTAACTTGATTCGATTGACAAAGTAGCCTTTGTCTACTTAATTGACTCCATGCTTAGAGAGATTATTATTTCAATTCCTTTATACATGGTACTTCAGAGATCAGAAGGGCTCCAAACTCAGACACTAAATCCTATGGTCGGATTTCATCTCCTCCAAGAACCTCGATACTGGTCCATCATTGCACTTTCTCAGAGGTCAATCGTATTTGCTTTGTCTCCGTGGGCATGTGATTCCTACATCCACTATCAAAAATGCCACTTTGAATTGGCTTTGTGAGTGTTCTACATTAAACATGCGAAATGAGATTGTGTTCTCATACTCAACAATGAACCATCCTGACTCAAGGAATCTTCCAATAGGAATCCATTTTTGAATGAATTTCTTAGGAACATTCTCTTGCTCTACCGTGAATATATAAGGTGAGGGGACTCTAGTTAAATGATTAGTATCATTGTTATCAAGAACTATTTTCTTCCTTGGTGTGCTTCCTGTGCTCCATTTGGTGCTTTTCAGAGCATACTTGTCGCTCTCGAAGTTTGCTTCGCTGAAGAACTTTCTTAGCTTTCTCATCATGTATTTCTTCTAGCACTCGTGATTCGTGATTTTCAAAGCTGCCTTGACTCACTATCTTCCACTTCGAGTAATTAGTTGTGGAGTAATTCTCACCTTTAATTCATCGTTCGGCCTTGTTTACTCACGAACAGTTGGCTTCTCCTCAATGGCTTTATAGCTAATACAATTGAAAGCACCTTGGTGCTATCTTCAGATCTTTTCCTCGCCAAGCTCTTTTGTTAGTCTCTCCGGTAACGCCATTTTTCTAGAAAACGGTGACATAGGAGAATTCCGCCAGCTCCTAGCCTTGCCAATTCTTCCTTTCTCGAGAGACATAAAGCACTTTGCGTGATTATGACTTTTTCGTTGTTATGTTTCTTTTCGTAAACACATCCCAAATGCTTTTCTTTGGGACTTATTTTTCCCACAAAGTTTGGGTCGCGAATCGCTTTCCTTGTCAACAACCTTAGTTTTCTCTCACCAATGCTATAGTTGTTTGGGAACCACCTTTGTTGAGATCGACAAATGTTCTTTCTTTTCATCACTCTGCTTCAGAGTGGTGTAACTATCTGCTTCAGGTGTCCGTACCAAATTTCAGTCCTCTCTTTTCTGGAAGGATCTCTTAAATAAGATTGTACTTCAAGAAGAGGTCACTAGCTTGGGTATAAGATTGAAAAGATAGTTCTTTCTTTTTTGTTCTTCTTCATTCTCATAAAGAAGATCTTCATTTTCTTTTGAAGTCTGCTAATGCACGTTCTTTATGTGATTTTTTCGTCTGCATATCCGAGCTTTGAGAAATGCAATTTCGGCATCCTTTTCCTATTCAGAAATCTCGAGGTAATTTTTGAATTTTCCCTTTTCAAGAGAATTCTTTTCTTCTTCAAAGATTTCTGGTTTCTAGCTCGGATCATTAGAAACTCTCTTCGTGAGAGATCGCTTTCCCTCCTTCCGAGATGTTCCGCATCTTGATTCCTTCCTCATCACTTCTTCATATATAACAAGTTAGTATGTGTTACCTCATCGTACCATTCAGACAAGCGTCTCAATGTTGGAGATATCTGAAATATTTTCGTAGCCAATCACACATGCCTTCTTTCTTCTTTTCGACTAAAGCAAGTCGATCACTTCCATGAGAGAAACGTACCAAGACATCGGAGAAGTGCAATAGAATCATCCGAGTCTTCATCCTAATCGAATCACGTCCAATGTCACATCCTATTGAGTTGAATCTTTTCCTTTCAAATAAAGCATCGACTTCTCTCAAGTTTCTTCTATCTTCTCTTGTCAATTGCCGTCTTTAGTTTGTTACAAGGCGTGGGCAATCCTTCTTGAAATGGTCCAGCTTTAGAAAATAAACGTATATCGCTTCCGATTTCTGCTTCTCAAGACTTGGATGCTATCCTCGAGTTTTAATTTTGTTCTTTAAATGCGAAAGCTTTTGCAGATTTTGACTGGTGATATTTTGTTTCAGATGCTTTTTTCACTTTCTTGATTTTTCTTCTATTTCCCGGACCCATTATATTTTCCTCATTCTCGGCTTGACGTTAAAGAGCATCCTCCACAATTTCAGCTTCCTCTCTTTCGTAAGTTCCCTCAGCAACTAGAGAAACATTCCAAATTTTTAGTTGTTTGTCTTCTTTGAAGTTGTCCTCAAGGTCAACAAAGTGGCAAGGTGAGAGAGAAAGTTCCACCGGAGGATATCTCAAGCATTCCTCGTTAAAGTATAAAACTTTCAGGTGCTCCGGGGCTTATGATTTCAGACTTGTCTGCCAATAGTCTTAATCTTTTTTCTGACCTGTATCTATCTACTACTTTACTAAGTGCAGCCTATGTCACCACTAAGTGTTGTAAACCTGAAATCTAGTTCTTCAAGAAGTCTCGGGACCTTGTTTAAAGTTTTGGAATTTGAAGCTCCAAACTTCAACTTATTTTCCTTCAGCTTTTCAGCGTGCGGTTTGCACAGATTTCTTCTATTGCACCACAGCCACTTTCTGCTGCTTGCACCTCTAATAGCGCCTTATACATCGTGATGATGATATCATGAAATTGACCCATTCATCGAGTCGATTTCTCTCGGTACTTCTTCCATGTCCAAGTAGCCTTCCAAGCTGTTCATAAATAACAATTGACCAAGCGTGTCTCCTAATCAAGCCGCCGACGCAGATCGTCTCGTGCGGAAGACCCATTGCTTTGTTTTCCGCTCCTTACCATTAGGAAACCTCCATGACTCGCTTGAAGTTGTTGAATGACTATCGGGCCATTCTTCATCACGTACAGATCATTTGCCACACTCAAGGCTTCTAGGTGGAGCATCATGTCGTTTCTTCCATTTTCATGCAATTCTCTCGGCCGAGAATTGGGGCGCCACTTTAAAGAAAGACATATCCGCAGCAAAGAAACACACTAAACAAAACAAATCAAGTGTAGGTGAAGAGGAGTTTAGTGGGCACTTATCCGGGATCTAGGTTCGCAGAAGTGCTTCGGGAACCTCCCCGCCCGATACCAGCTTGTTGGTACCAGATAATTAAAGCAAAGTAAAAAGATCAGAGGGGGGGGTCAAGGCCACTTTAAAACTTTTGTCGATAAACACCTGGTTTCTTGACATATCTGTGGAAGATATGTGATACTTAATTTTGAGAGCTAAGACCTTTTTTCTGATAAGTGCGACGCATCAGCTAGAAGTGTGTAAAATACTTGTGCAAGGTAAATAAAGTAAGTAATAAAATGCGTAAGTAAATAACACAAGTCTTTATAAGGGTATCTCGAAGGCGTGGCGTAATCCTTTCCAACTAATCCACTTCGACCTTTCTCGTGACCTTAGAATCCACTAAGATGTATAATTGATGTAACCTTACAAAATATCTTCCTTGATTTCTAATTACACTCAGTTCTTAACCAAGTGTTCTCTCGGCTTTCACGCTCAAGTACCTTCCTCGTACTCGTATCGAACCTCTTTCTCGAGTTTTCCTTAGTTTTCCAAATCTGGTACTCTCCCCGACTCCACGCCAATTAAGGTGTTGGTTAAGGTAGTTTGTCGTGAGCTTCTTTAATAACTTGCTTCTGCTTATGCAGAGAAGTGAGAATCATGTATACTTAATACACTTTCAGAAATGACATGGTATCTTTCGTTTCTTTTACTTAACCAAGTCTATGGATAAATGTTCAAGAGAATGAATCTCGTGATATCATATCTTAATTCAACTCTTTCACAAATAGCAATGCTTGTTAAGGATCGTAAGACACTTAGAACTTTCACAAGCTACTTAGAATCAAGAGCTTGGTCGTTAAATGTAAAGCCTTCAAGGTAAAGTAAGCAGTTTTCTTTAGAGCTTCCGCGGAGAGTATTCAAATGCAAGTTCAAGGTGTGTTCGGGCATTCTAAGGTGTAAGTTCTCGTCAAGCGCCTATGGTGTTGATATTTATAGTTGAATTTAAGTTCCGCTTTGAATAGTATCCGCAGTTTAAATCAAATTCAAACTATTTGATATCTAAGTATAGCATCAAAGTACGCTTGCCTTTCTCTTTCTCTTCGCTGTAAGCCACCATTATTGTTTGTGACATTTCGTCACAGTATTCAACGTGCATTGTACTATACTTTGTCCCGTAGAGTGCCAACTAACTATGAATTGTATCGTAGATCTTTATACTAACAAAAGTAGTAGTTCTCCTAAGCTAAGATTTTTCCTTTTCCACAAGCATTATCACAACTCTCTGTATACCACTTGTCAAACAACTTGTTATAATATATTTCTTTCGTAAACATAGTTTATGTCCAAGGTATCCCAAAGTGTAGATATCTCGTAAGCACTTTTCCTCGCTTCTGTAAACCTTTATTTCAGATATCTTTGCAACACTGCTTAGCTGAAAAACGCTTCAGGTTCTTCAAGATATTCAACATAAAATCGAAACTTTCACTTTCAACAATCTTGTGTTTCAAATCTTCAAATCATGAACTTTTCCGCCTGGATGCCTTCTTCGTCTTCTTTAGTGGAATAAAATTGTATTCCTAGTCTCCAACATCTATAAGATTTGCTGTATCATCACATTTCTAAAGAGATTCCTTTACAAAGTTGTTCACAACCGCAGTACTAACCACTTTCTCTGAATGCAAGAAGTCATTGTGTCGATCAAAATCTTAAGCAGAGATTCCTAAACACTCTCTTCAATGGTCAGAAACAAACAATATAAAAGAGCAATATCATAGTAATATCTCGACTATGATAGCCCACATAATCACTATGTACTATGCGCAATCAATAACGCTCTCACCACAATCGGTGCAAGGACTGTTTGATACAAATTAATTTTAATTATCACACAATTTTAATGGAGACTCTCTCTATTCACTTCAATTAAAAACAAAGGGTCCATAGATACTAGGGAGCAACTCAGTTTATATGATCCTAATTCAAGGGTCAGAATGCAACACCTTATCATATCCTCGGATGATGAACTATGTTGCTCATGAAGCCAAAAGAGTATACTCTTGTTTAAAATGCAAGAGAAGCTTGAGAGATCTTGCACAGATACTCATAACCCAACGAGGTGAGAATCAACTTGAGCAAGAATCAGTTCAGACTCATGGTACCACATCTACTGGGCTGCACTACTACACCAGTCCAATTTAACTGCAAGAGATAAAGAACCATCAAAGTCTGACTATGCTCAAGTTGTATTAGTCATGGTGTAAAAGATAAAGAAAATTCCAGAGTTGCAAGGTCTGGGGAAGGCTCACAAGTTCTAATTAGCTCGAACGACTCATGAGCTCACGAGGAAGTATCTGTTCCATGGATCCTCCACCGGGCCGACAACGCTACTATATTTTTGTTGAAAGAAGAGAAGCAAAGCAAACCAAAAATTAATCAAGCTTATGATTCACGAACACACGCCTTTAAGTGTGAATGCTAACAAGAAAAAAAGAGAAAATGTACTGCATTATTTGCGTAATGAATAATCATACTGAGAACTCAAGTTAACTAATGGGTAAGATCAGAGGAAGCAACAAAGGCAAGCTACCGAGATGCATATGTTCCAATAGAGAGGCTTTAATGCTACATTTGTCATAGAAGAGGCAGAGGCTATAGAGGTAGACCAATGGAGGAAGAGTCACCCCTACCATGCTCAAAACCGCATAACCATGACCATGCGCTAATGAGGTGCAAAGACAATCCACCGAATGCTCTACCATCGAAAGGTATGCAAGAAGTTTCTGAAAGCAATCAATAATGACAAAAGATAAAAAGTCGTTGATGCATCAACCAAGTCTTTAATTTTGATGATACCAAAGCGCACAAATCAAGATCAAGAGAAAAATCAGAAGTGAAGTGGACGAACAGCTTCAGTGTCGTCAAGACTTTATCAAGCTGTTTAAAATAAGTTTAGTTAATCGCTCTGGAAAGGTAAAGTAAGTAAACAGTAGAGCAGTAATGTAGAATCGGAAATAGCTAGAAGCCAAAAATGACAAATTTCAAAGTTTGTTATGAAACCCAACTAACTCTAACTCTATCTCAATCCCCTCAAATAATTATACAAAGAATGCTTTGCTTTTATTCTATAAAGAAACACAGTCGGGTGTTAAGTAAATAGTCTTACAGTGGCAGGTCTCAAGAATGAAGTAGTACTTTTGAAATTGAATCGCTTAATGAACGTAGAGTCGTCAATTCTACTATCGAGTTTGTTGTCAAAGTGTCAAGGAATCATCAGCATTCCTCGAGGGTGCTGAATCCTCTTGTGATTTTTGCATCGAAACTATTGTCGAGACTTTGAACTAACAAAACCGATTTAAGATTCACAACAAAATAAGTTATTCCAATCCATCCAACATATCCTATACTGTATGCAATTTCGGTATGACGACTACGCCATCCACTCATGTTCAACACATTATGTAAGATGATACCCAAACTAAATGAATAATGAAAAATCTACCTATTAAGCAAAGTAGTTCGTGCATCACTGTAAAATTGTTTGATTGGATTCCATGGATGAAAGCCATTGAGTTCGTGATATAAATCAAGATTCAAACCTTCTTTAGTACTCCATATGATCTAACACCATCCAAAAGGCTCATAAAATTGTTTGATGTAAACTAGGGTTCTTGGAAGAGAAGAAAAGGGAATTTCAAATGTTTCAAATTACAACTGAACAAGTTCAATGTTTTAACTCCAAATTTTAAAAATATAAAGAGAGAAAATTTGCTATAAAAGACCAATCTCTCACACATTGATTCATTTCCGATCCCTCAAATGCCCTTGATTTTCCACCAGAAAACTTTGAATCTTGATTTATTTGAGGCAATTCAACATCATATGAAAAAAAATATGCCAAATGTAAGCTTCAATGTATTCACTGGAAGCACTAAAGAGAACTTATCAATAAAGCACTGTTTGATATTAGTCATCTTAATTTGAGAATTCTTTTCTTTCATATCATAAAATCATTTTTTGTTCATTTATCAACAAAACACTAAAAATAGTTGATAAAGTGCATTCTTAGATACTTCTATTCTTAAGTATTTTTCAAGTTTCTTTAAGACTTCTTACTTTCTTGTCTTTTCTTTCAACAAAAAAAAGTTTTGAAAGTTCATTTTGTTATAAAAGTCAACTTTTGGTTGTTAAGGATTTTCTTAAATTCTTTAATAAAAAATTTGTGGAAATAGTCTTAGATTTTTTAAAGAAATAAGGATCTAAAAGAATGATTAAACAAGGTCGAGGATTCAAGGACTTGAACTACTTGCATTTTATCTATCAAATCTATTACTTACTTTTAGTAGACTTTCGTTTTCTTTTGATAGGATTGATTTCTTGATCATCTAGGTTTGTCTAGATCTGCCAACCATAGAATAGGTAGCACTATTCTAATATGTTTAGTGTTTGAAGTTCGAGGTTTCGACTTGTGAAACCTTGAACATTGTTTTCATAAATTCACTTATCAATATAGTGAATATTTGCTCGGCTGGTATACTATACACTTAAGAAAAACAACTTTGTGTTCTTTATTTTTTATTTTATTGTGTATTTGTTTTTTTGAGTCACTACATTAAGCTTATATCAATATTGTATACCGTTGTGTGATTGCAGTTCAGTACAAGTCCGGGTCCTTATATTCTTTCAATTGGCATCGAGAGCCAGGCACTTAATCAATAAGTGTGTGGATTTTGTACTGATTATGGATTGTGTCAATCCAAGTGCTTATAGACTGTCGATACTTGATGGAAAAAACTATTTGTACTAGAAAACTACTAAGAACTCACATCAAATCAATTGATGTACGTGCTTGGGAGTCTGTCTTACAAGGATATTAGTTTCCAGTACTACCACCAGATGCTAATGGTAATGTAGTACCAAAACCTGAAAGTCAATGGACTGGAGATGAATGGACTGAATCTACATTTAATGAGAAAGCACTCAATGCTAACCTCGGCTATATAGATTCCCATATGAACATGTTGATATAGAACTGTACTACCGCAAGAAACCTTGGGAAGTATTACAGACTCATTGTGAGGGAGATCAAAGTATTAAAGAGAGCAAAGCTAAATTACTTTGGAGCCAGTGTGAAAGCTTGATAATGGGTGAAGATGAGACTGTCAGTACCTATTCCGAAAATCTTATGACAATCTCTAATGAATGTCAATTACTTGGTAAACCAATCTCTAACAAACAGCTTGTTAATAAAGCTGTTAGAACTTTATCTTCAAAATTTGAAGCGCATAATGCTTGAAGACAATAAGCACTCGGATACCTTGGACCTAAATGTTCTGATGAACAATCTCAAAAACTATGAGATGGATTTAGAGGAACAAAAGAGGAATAAGAACAAAGCTATTTCCTTGTATATTGCTTCGAATGAAAATCAGAATCTTGCAGATGATATGAGTGATAGTGATGATTTGTCCCTGAGTGATTTTCAAAAAGGTTTAAATGATCTTGTCAAAAAGTTTAATAAAAGCAAACCTTTTTTGTCTTCTGAAAAATACGGGTCAAACTCTTCTTCTGATTTTTCCAAAATTGATCTGAAATCTCTTGAAAAAATTCAGTGTCTTGAGTGTAAAGGATGTGGACATTAAAAACATGAATGTATGAACACTCTAAGGAAAGAAAGAAAACTCTATTTTGTGAGTATGAGTGAGGATGATGAAGAAAGCGAAAATGTCAATGATTCCTCAGGTTCTGAAAATAATCGTGTAGTGTCCTTGTTCACAATCTTAAGTGAGGATACACAATGTTGGTTCATGGATAACAACAACTCACGGATCACATTGTCTATTGATGCGCTCAAAATTAATACTTGTAAAATAACACAAGTAGTAGAGAAGTTGTTGTAGTACAACAATGCTTAAACCACGTGGTCGTCTCTCGAGGAATTGATCGAGCTAGTTCTAAGGTGTAGGCTCAAGGTGTGAGTTGTAAACATATAGTGTGGTAAGGTTGATACTTCTATACCCTACAACAAATTACAAGACAAGGTAATACCTAGATCATGCAATTTCTATAAATAAAATAAAGCAAGGATCTTTCAAAATGCCGAGGCGATATAGCTAATGGTACACCTCATGAATGCAACACTTTGCTATTGCAAAATCGAACTCTGATTATAAGTAATCGTATGAGTTATGACAAAAGCTTGTCACTAGCTATGCCCTCATCCGGATATATACTAATTAGAGGTAAAGACTGATGCAAGTTCACAACGATCAAGCATGCGTTCAACGATCAGATAGTAATATGTCACGATACAAGTTATTAACAGCAACCGCCTAACTCGATTATTGAATCGCCTATTGGTCTCTGCGATCACGAAAGATCAATAATGCTTCTTCGAATTAAAAGAGAGATTGAAATCTCTAACTATTTACAATGCTTGGAATTGAAAATACGAAAGTAGAAGTAATGATGATATGTCCTAATGACTGATACAAGTGGTCTATTTATAGACCAAGGAAGAAGAAACTAGAAATCATGGGAAAAACTGCCAGAAAAACATGGGTTGATTATGTCAAACAGCTCATCATGGTGAGGGATCTTCACTCACCGCCACGACCCCTTTCCTTCTTTTCGCTTCATTGTACCTCGGTGAGGCTCTTTGTTGCAGAGCTCACCGGTGAGCCTTGTGCTCGGGAAAATCAGTATTTTCCCACTTTCTCCTATTTTCTCTCCCTTTTCAACCTCCATGTCACCTCTCTTGGAGTTGTGGCCCACTAACTTGGCCTTGTGGTGCTTCTAGAAGGTTTTGAAGTCTTCTTTGCACTTTTGTCCTCCATTTCCTTGCCAGTGACGCTAAGACACCTAAAAATGCACAAAAATACACAAAAAAACCAAACGTGTCACGGAACAAAAAACACTAAATAAAGGCTAAAAGACGCAACAAAATACGGAAAAAGGTACTAAATGAGTCGTTAAAATATTGACTCATCATCTATCTCGACTATGATGACACAGGGTGTGTATAGATGAGCTCGAAACCAATGATGAAACTAACCTTAACCTTAGATGTTTGTATGGTTCTTTTGTTTTAGATGGAGAATATCCGTTTGAAGAGGAATTCACTCAAGAACAGATGATTGAGGAGTTGAAGAAGATGTACGAAGAACTCGTTGTGAAAATCAAACAGATGAAGAAATCTTTAAAGTCTCTGGAAAGCGAGAATAAACAACTGAAGGACAAGATGCTTACCTGGAAGCTGAGATGCAGGAACTCGTAACAAAGTTACACTGTGCAGAATCAAATGTTGCCATGATGCAAAGTCAGTCTGAACCCATGATAGTAAGTGAACATGGTAAGAAAGGATTAACTGATTTGAGGTTTCCAACTATTGATGCAACTATTGAATTAAACTCTACCATAGTCATTCCTGAATCTGCTAGTGTGTTAAAGGAAGCTCATGATCTAGATACTGGTAACAAAAAAGAAGAATTTTAAGAAAAATTTGGTTTGTCAATTTTGTCTTAAAACTGGTCATAAAAAATAGTTTTGTTTTCTTTATAGAAAATCTTTGGCTAAACATCAAAATTCAAAAAACTGATGAAAGAGCAGATAAAGTTTGTTAGGAATATCTGTTTAGATTTTGATCAGCAACCTAATGACTTATCTTAGCTCAGAAAGGTGGTTAGTACTCTTGGTTCACTTGACTGTAAAAAAGGAAAATCACTAAGTATGATAGTCTATCAAATTTTGTATAGGATGTTAGGTCTCTGAATGTAATTTTTATTTTCTTGAAGAAGACCAAGAAGAAGGCATCCGCAAGAGCTCAACTTTTTTGAAGATTTTAAGACTGCACAAGTTTACTGAAGACTAAGATCATCAGATACCTATGTCCAGATATCTTGAAGAAACAAGTGTTTTTCTATAAACAAGTATTGCAAAAGATATCTGAGTACACAAGGTTTCTGAACGAGGAATAGTGCCCACAGATATCTACACTCAGATACCTTGGATAAAACTATGTTTCTGGGAAACAATGTTTCAACAAGTATCTGGAGATGAGAAGGTATCTGTAAAGGGACATGCAATGCTTCAGAAAGCATGCATAGTTCCATTGGCACTACAGGACAAAAATAGTACAATGCAATAAATGCATAAAAGACATCTCGAATAAAAGAGGAAATCTAAAAGAGACAACGTCTTCTGATTATTTTCGATATCAATTTGAATTTTGAATTTTCAACGGATACTATTCAAACGGCATGATTTTCAACTATAAATATCATCACTTAGAATGCTTGAAAGACACACACTGAACACCTTGAACTTACACTGAAAATACCAAACTTCTCTGATAATACAACTAGTGGTATCTTTCTCTCAAGCATATAAGCCTTCAATCTAGTTATTCACTAGCTTCTATAAGCTCTTGAATTCTAAGTAGCACGAAAGTTCTAAGTGTCCTGATCCTAAACAAGCATTGCTATCTGTGAAGGAGTTGAATCCAAAGATCAAGTATCTGAGATTCATTCTCTAGAACATTTATCATAGACTTGGGTCAGTAAAGAACATATCAAAACACGTTGTGAAGTGTGTTAAGTGATTCTTGTTCTATAGAGTATTCTTACATAACTGAGAAAGTTATTAAGACTACTCACCTGACAAACTACCTTAACCAACACCTTAAACGGCGTGGAGTACAGGAAGTACTTAGTTTGGGAAACTAAGGAATAACTCCAAGGTTACTTAGCATAGGAAGTACTTAGTTTGGGAAACTAAGGAATAGCTCAAAGGTTTCTGAGTATAGGAAGTACTTGGCTGAGAAAGCCGGGAAGGAATTCCAGAGGGAAACACTTGTCAGAAACTGTTTATTTAGAATCGAGAGAAGATATTTGTGCGTTAACTCAATTATCTCGCCTTAGTGGATTCTAGTCCTAGAAGGTCAAGTGGATTAGCCACAGATTACGCACCTTCGGGGACATACCACTATAAACACTGTGGTTATTTATTTTCTCGCAATTTATTATTACTTGCTTTATTTACTTTTGCTATACTTACATACATCTTCAGGAGCACGCGCACTTACTAAAGCTTCCGCTTCGAAAATAAGTATCGACATCTTCATAGAAATCGAGAAAATCGTTTATCGAGAAAAAGTTTGAAAAAGACCGCTCCCCTAGCGTCTTTTACTTTGCCGTTATCTCGACCAACAAGTGTCGAGCTGAGGTTCTGCTTTCACTGAACCTAGATCCAAATGTTTACTTCAATCGCCACCTAATTACTTCTATGTTCATTTAGTGTGTTTGGTTGCGGATGTCTTTATGACGCCCAATTCTTAAGCCGTGAATTATTAGAAATGGAACAACATGATGCTCCACCAGAAGCCACCGTGATGAATGATCAAGTAATAAAAGATTGGCCCTATAGTCATTCAAACAAACCTCAAGGCCAGCTGGAGGTTTCTAATGCAGTAGAGACAAGATTTCCCACCATCGAAGGAAGAAACCAAGGGTAGTTCTTCACAAACAGTGTGTGCTTCAACCAAAGGAAGACCCATCCGTCAAGTTATTTACGCATCCAAAGCCTCCAAAGAGCTCTAGACATCGGAAGATGCCAAGAGAAATCGAATCGGATGGTCGTGCTCGCGAAGTATTGACAACATCATACGTTTCTACCTCCTGTAAGTACATACAAGCAAATCAAAAGTAAAATTACGGCGAAAGTGGCCTCGCAACCCGATTGAGGAAATCAGGCCGCTTGAGAGAAAACAAAGGAAAATAAGTTCAAGTTTTGAAGCTTAAATTCCAAAACTTAAACAAGGGTCCCTGCAGTAGACTCTTGAAGAGCTAGATTTCCTTGGCTTACAACACTCAAGGAAAGTGACATGGTCGGTACTTGGTGAAAGTAATTAGATATACCCAAACCGTAAAAATTAAGACTATTGTGAGAAGTCTAAATCAACAAACCTGGAGTATTAAGAAAGTTTTTCTACTTTTAACCAAGGAAATGCCGAGATCACTCCCAGCCGGAACTTTTCTTCTCACCTTGGCACAATGGACTATGAGACAACTCAAAGAGAACAAACAAAAAAAAAGCGTTGCGTAGAATATTGCATTTAGGCTGCTCAAGAAATTTCTCAAAAGAAGGAAGGCAAGGAGGTAATCATGAGGAGAAATGTTTCGCTCAAATAAAGTAAATGAGACAATATAAGTTAGGTTTCGAGAGATTGAGAAGAAAATCCAAGAAAAAGTCGAAAAAGCATCTAGGCTCAAATTATCACTGCAAAGACAAAAATATGCAACCGTTTGTGCTCGGCCGAATAATGTCAGCCGTAAAAACATCTAGTAATCGTGGAAGCAAATCGGAAAGCGATATCTGCTTTTACTGGCTTAAAACTAGTCATTTCAAAAGGATTGCTCTGTTCTCAACAAGCTAAAGACAGTGACAAGAAAGATAGAAGAAACTTCAAGAGAGGCTCTAGAGAGCCTCCGCTTTCACTAAGGAAAGAAAGAAGATACAACCAACTCGGATGCTTCCAGACATCGAAGTTCCTGATTCTCGAGGATGAAGACTCGTATGATTCCACACCGCTTTCTCCGGTAGATGTGTGGTGTTCCCCATGAAGTGGTCAGACTTTAACAAAAGAAGAAAGAAGTGTGTGGTGGAGGGTCAAGCAAATCTTTCCGTATAGACTTCCAACATTGAACCTCATTTTAACGTCTAATGGGCTTCTACAGGTAACACATACTTCTTGTTATACTTATGAAAGTGATGTGGAGGAAGGAATCAAAATCGGAACACATCTCAAGAGAACTTGATCTTCACTACGAAGAGAATTTCTAATGGTCCGAAAGCTAGAGCCGAAACCCTTGAAGAAGAAAAAGAATTCCTCAGAAAGGAAAATTCAAAATTACCTCAAGAGCATCTTAGGAAAAAAGGATGTTTAAATTGCATTTCTCAAAGCCTTTATATCCTCGAGATGTAAAAGTCACATAAAGAGGATGAATCGAATGATCACGAAAAGCAACCATTGCCTAGTAACAACTGGGGATGGACTTCTAAGACATGATGAAGAATTTCCTATAAAAATTCCAGTAAATGGAACAGTTAATCGAGAACCTTCATCATGAAGAGGTTTCTAGAATGAGATTTTATTGAAAATCAAATTCTATATCTCTAACACTAAAAAAAGTGTCGAGTATCCATGGCATTTCCCATGTGTCGATATCTTAGATAACGCATAAGCTATCTCATCAAAATCATATTGATTCACATTCAGATCATAATGATATTGATCCTACTAGTTCAAAACCCATTATGAAATGGATAAGAAAATCATCCCGCCTGTGATGTGATCGGGTCATTGCTAGATCATTAGGTGTAAGAACTAGGAGAGAGCAATTATCATTGGAAATGCAAGATTCATTTATGGATGTTTTTATCCTCAAATATTGAACCTAAAACTATAGAAGAAGCATTGAAAGATCAAGATTGATCTCCTCGCAATGCAAGAAGAGTCGGACTCAACCTCCTGAGAGAAAACAAAGTCCGGAACCGGTTCCAGTTTTGTTGATGGAATATCTGTAGAATTGGA
The DNA here is from genome assembly GCA_026545765.1 of Plantago major. NCBI lineage: Eukaryota > Viridiplantae > Streptophyta > Magnoliopsida > Lamiales > Plantaginaceae > Plantago > Plantago major. The sequence continues at coordinate 122,064 of JAIFAC010000203.1, read as the reverse complement.
ACAAAGTGCGGTTTTCGTAAATAAATGAAACGGAAAGTCCGGGTGAAATAAATCCGTAAACAAAGCAAGGTTGGTCGCCAAGGGGATCGTCACCCGTGGATCGAAACGGGCGACTAGATTTTGATGAATCTTATGCACCAATTGCAAGATTGATGGCAATAAGACTCTTTTCTAGCCTTTGTAGCCTTATAATGACTTTTACGCTTATCAAATGGATGTCAAGAGTGCATTCCTAAATGGTGAATCTTGTTGAGTAAGTCTTTAGTTGAGCCCTTGAGCAACCACTGTGCTTTAAGGTTTCCATAGAAAGTGTAATGGTTTATGTGCTTCCGTAAAGCTCCGTACGGATCAAACAGTACCACCAGGCTTTAAGGTTTCATAAAGTAGAATGGTTTATAAGCTCAGCTCAGGATGGACTCCAAACAGTACCAAAGAGCATGGTATGGATACTTAGCCAAATACTTGTCGGAAAGTGGACTCAAGCAAAGGAGATGTTGATAAAACACTCTTTACTTTGAATCATGAAGGAAATCTACTTTAGTCCATTTATATGCTTCGATGACTATTATATTTGGATCTAAAGACAAGCTAAACTTTTGTGAAGACTTTCATTGCCGAGCCCATGAAAAGTAAATTCTAGAGATGAGTACATGATGAATTAAACTACTCTCGTGGATCAGCAAAGTCAAGCAACTTAATGATGGAATATTCATTAGTCAAACAAAGTATGCAAAAATGACATGCTCAACAAGTTTATAATCTTAAAGCCTCTCGAAGGAATGCTAAGAGATACCGTGAGAATTTGGAAACCAAAATGACCCCATACATCGAATCGACAAGAGTGTTGGAAGAAACACAAGTATAGAAAATTGATTGGGTCTCCAATCAGCACCTCACCGCAAAGTAAACCCGATATTCATTACGCAGTTGGAGTGTAAAGCCGATTTCAGACATAAATCCAATGCAATCGCACCACAACATTGCTATGAAAATATTACAAGGTATGTAAAGGGTATTGAGAAGCCGGATCAGGTGGTATCCAAAAGACAAGCGATTATAAGAAGCTAGTTGGCTATTCTGGATGTCGACTGATGTCGGATCATCAGTCGAGCAGAAAAGCATTATCAGGAACTTCATAATTTTCAAAAAATTAATATCATGGTTCAGCAAGAAACAAACTCAATTGGCTGCAGCATCTACCACAGAGGCTTAATATATTGTCAGCCAAGTCAGTGCTTCAAGCAAATATTGTGGATACAAATAACAACAAACTCCGTAGTAGAGACTTCATGGACTCAATGGAGAGAAAACTCCAATTTTCGCCATGAGCAACACAAGTAAGTTATTGCCTACGTATAACTCTCGAATCCTAAGTTTCTGTGCAAGAACAAAGCACATTGATGTTAGGACACCACTCTCATTAGGAGAATCATATGTTGGAAAAAGTTGCAATATAGGGATACCTGTGATCAAGGATTGGCACCCAAGACCAACTTGCGTGATATCTTACAAAGCCTTCTCATAAGAAAGCGGTGTCTAACTTCCCTCAGACACAAATCAAGTTAATGGAAAGCTACCAAAGGAACCTAAAAGCAAGTTCTAATTCAAGGAAAGTATTCTGGGGAAGGAGAAAGATATCCCGTCTGTGATCTAGATATTCAAGGCAAAAAGGTATCCTAGACTCGAACTCATATACTAGTGAAGCTAAGAATGGGAGCTAGACAGAACCCAAAGGGGCAAGATGATTAAGAAGGGAAAAAGGAGAGATAAGATATCCGGAACAGAATCCAATATCAAAGGCAAAAGGTGAAATATTTAGCAAACAAGCATCCAGATTTTGCACGGCACTCAAATATCAAAGGTTAGAGGGGTAAAATGGCATATTTGAAGATTTCTTTAGACAGACAGTACTAAGATATCTAGATCACTCAGTGAGGGGGAACACAAAAGAGAATAGTACAACTATCTACAAGCATAACTACCTTCTCTGAAATTTGTATTATTTCTATCTTTGTGTAAAAACATGAACAGAGCACTGTAGTGTGAGATAGACTCAGATACAAAATGTCCCTTAGTTAAGCAGCTGTAAGAGATGGATTCGGGAGAAGTTAATCGCCTAAAAATTGATTAATCAAGTACAATCACATGGGTTGATTGTGATCATTGGCCGGAAAGAAGCAATCCTAACCATTGGATGAAATGAGCTGCTCCATTTTAAAGGCCGTAGATTAATTTTCCTCTCAGAAAATAGTGGATCAGAAAATCAGGGACGTGGCCCACTTAAGCATTTAATGCAAACCAATTCTTTACCGCACCATCCATCAAAGACGACACATATATACAAATGCACAAAATTAATTTGTGTATTTTTGTTCCTCTGGAAATTACATCATATATATATAGAGATTTTGGGCAAAAAGAAATCACTTTTACTTAATCTCACATTTGTTTGCATCAGACAACCGCAAATCGTAAAGATTCTCTCTGCAAATCTTTTGCAATTTTCTCCGCACCACCGATTCTCTCTTAGTTTTTCCGCAAAGCAATCACTAATTTTCTACCTTAATCTCTTCTTGTTTTTCAAAAACTTCACTATTTAAAGAGATGGTCACAAAACGCGTTTCTCACTCGTAAATCCCAAGCTTTCACAAACATCCGGTAATCGTCAAAAGCAAGCACTAGTGCTAGTTATATCAAACAATCGGCCGATTGGAGAGTTCAATCCTCAATCATCGGACTTCAAATCACGGTGATGATTTAAAAGGTGGTGCCGCGATTGAGGAATACCTGGGTAGTCAGCAACAGTAGAAACCGCATAGACCGATAGAAAGTTGGTACTTTCGATATGCTTGAAAAGGCACAAATCATGGGCTTTATCTCGCTTCTTCCTGAAAATGGGGTTTCTTCATCTGGATGTCCGGAGTTTTGCTAATAACTCCACGATTATCTCCAAAGTCTCCGAAGTTAGCACCCGACACGTTATTCATCAAGACCAAAGTCCAAGGACAAGAAATCTGGCCGATTTAACATAGTCATGAGTCAAGCTTGAATTTTGTAAAATCTTGGAAATGATTTTGAAATTGACAATTAAGGATGAAGATCTCCTTCAAGGTAAGGGAAGTAACTATACAAAATGATGTGTGATCTTGATGTTTTAGCCACATGTTCCATCGACTTTAAGTCATGTTACGATAAGGACTAGACATCTTTCGGTCCACTCGGGATGTGCCGGCATGTATCCTTCACAGTACAGCTTTGATGGTCTACAAGGAGTAAGTATGACCGTATAAGCCAAGAACGCTGGATGATGATGTTCTTGTTGAAGTCAACAAGACAAAAGGTATCGGAAAACCCTTTTAATCTGGGGGAAAGTACGCCTTTTCATGAAATTTGCAGAAGAAGATACAAGGCTTTTGAATCCTAAAATCGTTATAGGGCCTTTGTTGAGCTAAAAAAGCCACAAAGACGCTATGGATTGAAGATTTACATTTATCGAGTGCCTTGGCATTGAGCTCGTCCAGAGACTACAGACATTGCCAATAACAAAGAACTCCGCTTCTACAAATATGGGAGAGTATAGGCCAAACATGAAAAAGGTTATCAATCTTTAGAAAAACGTTCCAAGAAACGAAAGACCCGATTGAGGTATCCGAAGGTTCCATTGCTACCAAGAGGCCCGTAACTTCACAAAAGAAGTCTCGCTGCAAATCGTAAGGCATATCCTCTATGGATGCTTTCCACTCAGATACCTACTGGCCACTTCCTCTGGCGATGAACTCATCAAAGCAGTATGAACTCATCAATGTTGCAAGAGTGCCTGGCAAAGATGAACTTATCAATGCCGATAAAAGCGTGCTGAGAAACTTCTAAACCTCTCTCCTGCAGTAAGCAATGTGATTGTTGATAACTCCGCTCCGCATTTCGATGACTTAACCTGGACGTTAAGAGAAGATCCAAGCCCCAAGGTTATTGAAAAGTAACCAAGGCTAAGGGAAAGAGGACCAAAAGGTCCAAGGTTTCGAGAAAGCAACTAGCTCAAAGGTTGTTGAACAAGCACCTTGGTTATAGTAAAGGGGTTGTTGGTCAAAAGCCAACACACCATCGCTGGAAAAGTCACGTGATAAACAACTTCAAGAGGCCCCATGAGTGGTGACCTAGTATTGGTAGACGCTGGCATGTCAACACCCACACTTAAAAATCAAGAACTCAAATGCTTCTAAACTCCGCTTTGTAGACAACTACAATACCCACAAGGGTTGATGAAATGGTCTGTAATGAGGCTCCATTTCGACATACCAAAGAATGCAATATGTCGAAGAAAATCAAGCAAAATGAGCAAGTTCCCTTAACTCCTAGAGAGGGATCAAACCGAGACATCATCGCCGTAATGATCAACTGGGAGGCAACTGAAATACATACACTCGTGAAAGGTCTAAAGTACTCAAACTTCAAACAAAGAAGTCAAATGGAACAACAAGACCAAAGATAGAAGTGGTCACAAGTTCCAAGAGACCAATCAGCCCGACACCTGCTCGTAGTCGAATGGTTTAACTCTCTACTTGTGATATTTTCGTGTTTATTAATCTTGTTATTTATTAAAATTCTCTTGTTACAGTGCTGAATTAGAAACAAAAGAACAAGAAGAAGCCGTAAAGCTCGGTTCTCAGTAGATCGCTAAGGAGGCTCCCATAGCCTCACCACTTAAGGGAACATGAGCCTCGTGACATGTGGAAAGGATAGTTTCTAAAGACATGACTTTCAGATATCTTTTTATACACACTCTACTCAATCGCTTGTTTCTAATAGGGCTCCAATCAGAAAAATGATGAGTAACTTCAGAAGCCAACTCCATCAGAGAATCAACCAGAGACTCACAAAGTCTCTTAGTGAACAAGTATCTGAGCCTCTTCTATCGAGAAGGTATATATCTTTAGACATCTATGTTCTTCACAATATTATTCCGATCATTTTCTGAAAGTACTTTCAACACTTTCTACTCTGTAGGCTAAACAAAACAAGTAGAAATTACGTCAGAATTGCCCACTAACTCTTTAACCAATGGAACATCATGAGGCCACCAAAACCTTTATCATCAGAGAGAATTTTAACCCAGAAAGTTTCCAGAGACAGTATTTGAGCCTTGATGGAGGTAATTGACATCTCAGATATCAAACTGTCTAAGAAGCTCCGATAAATTATGTTATGTTGTATTTATTCTCGTGTTCAAAGAGCAGGATGGTCAGAGGATCGAACAAGTCTCCTCACACTAAGATATCTCGAAATTCGGAATTCAAAGAGTCCAACTTAAGCCTGCTATTACAGTAAGAGGTAAAGGATGGGTGACATTTAATTTACTTTAAAACCTATATATCTACACAGTTTTGAACTAACTCTAAAATCCTCTTCTTTCAGCTCAAAGTAGCCAAGAAGGAGCCAAATAACAGAAACCTTCCTCAAACACCTGCCACTCAAGCAAGAATATTCTATGCTTCAAGAAACGCAGAGGGTTATGTGCTCTGAACCAACAAGACAAGACGGCTTCCTGACTGAAAAAATCCATCCATGCAATGTTCCCTACCCAACAATATCAGTTATGTAATTTGACGCATATGATTTTCCATGAAGCGGCACACACCAGTGTTTCAAAAGGTGATGAAGACTCAGACACAGATGGTTTTCAAGCCAATTCTACGCTAAGATAATTTTAATTTATACCCTCCGCATAGCTACGCGTGTTACTTCCTTCCGTATAGATAAATCATCCAAGACTACGAGAGGAAGAGACCGATGAGAATGACAAATGAAGAATTCCTCCACTCATCACAAGGATGATAATGACAAAAGGATGATGATGATGCCCTCTCGCATCAAGGACAAGAGAGATTTACAAGCGTAATAATAATACGCTTAAGCTGAAAAGTACACCGGAGAGGACATCACAAAAATCCTCCTTCATCTCCCTCAAAAATTCACCGCATCCATCTCCCCAACAAAAGGACTCTACCAACAAGTAGTTGAGCACTCTAAGAACAACACTTAAAATATCGACGCATGCCGTGAGTTGCTCAACTCAAACAATTGTTGAGGAAGAACAATAACTCAAATCTTCAACTAGAAGAGAAGATAGTTGAATTTAAAGCAAAGCCCAAAAGATTGGAAAATCAACAATCAAGGAAATGGAAGCTAGCCGAAATGAATGAACCTGCATTTGTTGCTCAGCAATTGGCTTAGGAATTAGATGCTAAGTCTCTCAGATTATAAAAAGATGTACCATCCTCTCAATCGAAGGGAAAGAAGCTCATTCGAGATGGTTGGCCGGACTAGAAAAACATTGATGAAAATGTCCAAGAGGATGAAGATCGGGGTCGATGACTCAGATGATGAAGAAGATAAAGTATCGCGTAAACCGGCAATGAACACTTAGCGTTTCTCATTTGGAAAAGGGAAGTCGATTGCTCATGAAATATTCAAGAAGTCGCCAAAATGTCAACTCTAATGAATGTTGAATGTATATCGGCATCAAGCAAATTGAAAAGGAGTTTCTTCTCAAGATAAAGCTTATCAAGATCTGGCCCCTCAGCAAGTAATGAAGATATTCATCGAACTTCCAATACCAGAGAACAACTAGTCTGGTCAGCCGTTGCTCGAAGATCTAGCGCTGGTTAGGGATGATGACCAAACTTGTTCCAAAAGTTTTTGAAGAGGTTATTATGTCACTGAAAGTGATGTTATTCAAGTGCCTTAACGCGTAGCTCAATCAAGTGAAAACAGTTCATCAAACAAAATCGAGCTCAAGGCTAATATGGAAAGTTGGTTGGCTACTACAATTATTTGTAGGCAACTTTGACTTTCGTAATCCTTTCAGATTCTTAAATACCAACAATGACTAAGGGGGAAGGATTTCACAGTCGAGAGGAAGAGGAAGAGGAACAAAGAAAGTAATCTAACAACCACCTCGTATTAAACGAGGCCTTCCATCTGGATCATTTCTATGAGCAGTACACTACTCAAAGAATCTCCCGGAAAACGGAATGACAACAAGGGAGAGCAGAAACCCCTCCTAAGGAGTACCAAGGCTCCAAGGAGAAGACAAGCAGAGGAATTACTTAGCTCCTAAAAGAAGAAGAAAGGAGGAGGAGTGAGGAGGAGGAGGAGGAGGAGGAGGCCAAATCAAATCCCAAGGCAATAAAGAAGGCAAGAAAACCTTCACAAGAATTCATCTGATGATGATGATGAAGAGACTGATGAAGATGAAGTTCCTCTTCTGCATAAAAAGAAAAAGTTGAGGTTTCATCCGAGCCTATAGCCGCAGTAAAGCCTTGGAAGCTAAAACACCCTCCTCGAAATACCAAGTCAAACCAAAAGGTGGTTCTTTCACAACTCTTATGAGAATCAAGACATGTGAGGAAATAAATGAGGAGCTTAACACTGCAAAGAAAACTTCAACTACCACCTGTGCCTCAAGAAGCCAAGATTTAGTATATGAAGACCAACGACTCATCCGGTTTGCTGTGCATTAATCGTAAGAATAATGGATTCGAACTCGCTAATTATCAGAATGAAAGATTTTAACTAATCCATAAAATGAAATATGGCATGGAGAAAGATAGTTTTCAATCTTTACTAACACTAACTACATCAAAGCCTAGATGGATTTCAAAGCACCAAGAGAATAGAAGGCGAAGAAGGACCTCACTGATGAATGTCCTTATGAAAGCCGATGATGCGCACTTCCAAATATCACCGAATGCACAAGAGCAAGACTTGTTAGAACCCTATGAGTCCTTCTGACCGAAGATCAATATAGGTGGTGACAATGAGCATTCAAGATCATATATGAATACTAAGCCACGACATCGTAATCAAGTGCTGCCCGGAAATGGGGAAAGTGAATCAGGGTCAACATATAACCCACCAAAAACCTACAAGGAAGTTTTCTAGATTTTACAACATCGTAGATGATAGTCGGCACTTGCCTCTACCACTTCCGATGATATCAAAAGGCCTTGCATAGAATGATAGGATTAATGGATGTGTAAGCAGATCCCAATGATAGGATTACTTAGGTATATTTGATGATAAAAGGAGTAGGAATCTTTTTGTTATTGGCTCTTGAACAATGGTGCATATAGGGTTTATAACCAGGACCAAGACTATTCAAGAGTCATTCAAGGTCAATTTGATGATTCTACTTGTTTTTCACAAGAACAGTGATACTTCAAAGTTATGAGATGGCAACAAAACCAATGGAGTCATCAAACCAGATGTAACAGGCACAATAAACTCATCGTTGAGTAAATAAAGTCCACTTAGATAAATCCAGCCTTCTAATGAGTTCCGATGATAAAGAACTCACACAATCGGATGAATATGAATCGATCAAACTTGGATGATGACGACCACCCAAGAATTCCAAAAGGTTCATCCATCTCACAAATCATTGGTAATCCTAATGACAAACAGAAAGTGCTGGTGGTCAAACCTAGAATCAACCATAAAGACATAATGAAATCCAAATGTCCAGACCGAATATGAAGGCATAAGGTTACTTCCACGCTCTTTTCAGGTTTTAGTGAACCCAAAAACATCAAAGAAGCCATGAAAGATTATTTTGATCGGGCCATGCAAGAGGAACTACACCAATTCAGAACTATCGATGTATGGACTTAGTTCCAAGACCTTCTAACTTATTTAAATGTCATTGGCAATTCGTAAATGATTTCAAAAACAAAAGTAATGAAAATGGTGTATATCAAACAAGGCCTCATTGCTGGCAATAAACGATTTACTCAAATTGAAGGGTTATTTTGATGAGATTTTTGTCTGTAATAGGCTTAGAATCTATTAGATTACTTCAAGCATGCCAGCTTTTCCTAAAATTGCCTCCAACAAAATGGATGTTGAAGGTGCTTTTGAATGGTTTGATTGATAAGATGTTTTGTTGAATAAACTTGTAAAGGATTCAAGATCCTCATTTTCCAAATCATGTTTTCAAACCTAGTATATTTCAGATGTCTTTAAAAACAGTACCCCAAGGGTTTCAAAAGTGATAAGTTAACCACCTTTTTTATTAATCTTGGTTTTACCAGAGGAGAGGCCGACAGGAATATCATTGTTTATCCTTCGCAAAGGAAATGATATATGCGTATGTATCTATGTTGATGATATAGTGTTCGTCTCTAACTGTCATATAAGAAGTTTATTGCTGCGAGCGTACATTTGAAATGAGTTTGATCGTGAACCCCGCTACTTGGATTACAAATCGCTAAAAGGATGAATCTTTCTCACGAGAAATATGCTCAAATATGATCAAGAAGTTTCAGTATGGACAACTCTAAAGCTCTTCCACACCTATGTCCTCCGCTTATCAAACCGGAAAGTAAGTCGGATATTGTGAAACTGTTATCTAACATCGACGTTTCATGTTAGGCATTGTGACTCTCTTCCGCCAAATTCACTCAGAGTATTATGTTTGAAAATTGTAAAGTAAATATCGTTAACCTTTATCAACTATATGTCCACCGCAGCTAAATGTATACTCAACATGTTCTGCAATGCAAACCTTGTTTTATGGTATAACAAAGAAACGTAATACTGATCTCATTAGTCTATGGATTCGTATTGGTGTGACATGTTGGTGATCAAAAGTCCACCTGGTGTTTTATCTAGGGAGAAACTATCATGGTACAAAGAGAAAGCAAAATCAGGTTTCTTTTTATCTACTTCCCCGAGTCTCAATATGTGGCCGCAGTAGTCAGGTCACTAAACTAATTTGCTGAAAATATGCTATGTGACTTTTATATCCTGAGTGACACACCACTACAAGCCTGTGATAAACCTTAGTGCCACTGGCTTCTAAGAATCCTGCACATTCTCACACCAAGCATATATATGTATCATCATTTTCAGGACTTAGTTAATCTTCAAATGGTTGACATCCTTATAAAACCAATAATCAGCTAGCGACATTTTCACTAAAACTTTAGATGTTTAGATTTTCCAATCTTAGAAGATCTCTGGCTTGTGCTATATGTAATTCAGTGTCAGATACATCATTGATTTTAACATCAATGCATCCAACAATGCTTTTTGTTTGTGATGTTCAGATCATATCCTGCTTCCTCTTCCTTGCTCTTGAGAAAACTGCTTGGTAACTTGTCGAAGTGAGTACCGCGATATTCTTTTGGATTTTGATTCCGGTTTTGGCACCTTCTGCTCTTCCTCAACTCTCGCATCTGCATTGCTGCCATTTAAGGTTATGGAAGCAAAAAGATGGAAAGAGTTTTAATGGAGGCCACAATGCAAAAGAGCCTAATGTTGGCCAAATGGAAAAGAGCCAATGGTGGTACATTCTTACTAGGCCTTTGTTAGCAATCTCTAGGTTTTAACAGCATTTCAATCTTATGGATTTTTGACTTCTAAGACTAAGTACTGAGTCCTTTTGAAACTTAAACAGAGCCCAACACTTGCTTTTTGTTTTAATGAATCTAACTGTATTTAAACTTTCTTCCTCTGAGGCCACTCTTTGTTCTCAAAATCCAAGGTGATGTTACTCCTTTATTTCCATTGAGATATTACATTTTACTTTATTTCCTCCCACAATATCAATTCCTTCTTGTGGGGTTTGTTTGAGGGGAGGGAATCACTTTTGATTGGGTTGTCCGTTAGGGTGGATCCAGCTAAAGCCACTGCTTCACCGTGAGTAACGTTAAACTTTAGCGATTTCTCATGATACCACCGACTGGACAACCATCCAATTCTGATCAACGTTTGTTCATCAGACCAATTAAAGGAGACATGGGGATGGTGGTTCATCAAGATCTAGCTATTAAAAGGATTCAATGGATTACCTGGACGTTTTGAAAGTGAAAAACGCGAATCAATATATAGTAGAGTCGTTAATTCTACTAGTCGACGCTCTATCGCTGTATCAAAAAGTGTTAGCGTGAATCGCTTTTGGAACCTTGAGGGGTGCGAATCTCTCTTGTGAATTTTGGTATAAGTAAACGATTGCTATGCATTTCTTGAATCCAATAACAAAACGTATTCGCAATAATTCAATCAAAACAAAGATCAGAGTTTTAATCCAAAGACCTATAATTTGCATGCTCAAGAATTCACCACCAACCCGCAAATGGGTGTTGTTAAGCTACTTCATACTCTTGTTGTCAAAACAGTAAAGATATATGATAAAAACAAAAAGCATAAACATACACAAGAATGTAAACAAAGGAAAATGTGACAAACCATCAATATTTTGAATTAATAAGCTCCAATGGATAACAATGGTGGAAATGCATGCCATACTATACAGGAAGAAATTTCAGGCTCAATGTGTTAACCGCTAAGTTCCAACTTCAATGTTGTGAATGAAAAGTGATGTTCAATTACCATAAAACTGGAGATTAAAATGAGAATCGTACAAAAGTAATGCTCGAAATGCTTCGAATGTAGAGTACGGAGCGGCGATCACGCCTGCGCTGGCCGGGAAACGCAAAATTCTCCTGGTGGTCAAGGCTATCTGAAAGCTCGGGGTTATCGCCTACTTCTTCTGCTACCGATCTCATTTTATTTTTTAGTGCCTGACCTGCTTTTGCATTCCAAGAACCTTCGTGGTCACATATTCTCGAAAGTCTGAGCTTGTGATCTCCTAGATAGTGCATCCAAGTCCATCTTTTCGACTCATTTCGCCTTCAACTAGTCTGACAAATTCTAATGTTCTTGAAATGAGTGTCACCTTTTTTTTTTTTTTTTTTTTTTCCTTCATGAAAAGTACCTAAAACCTGAATCAAGGTGGAAACATAAGAAACACAAACAAAACACAAAATATATACAAATAAAAGAAAAACTAAACTAAAAGTTAGTAAAAAAGGTAAAAGAACCCGATGAGGTGTCCTAAAACGCCTTCATCAATGGTGATGAATCGGTTTTGCACCATCTCATTTGGTCTTTTTTTACCGGCTCTTATTGTCTGTGGTATAGTGGGGGCTTTTTATTAGTTTTTCCAGAGTATTTTTACTTGTTTTGTTCTTTTGTGTGTTTTGTAGGTATTTGGCTAAATCAAGGCTTAATTGAAGGCAAATGGTGCATTTTATATGCATCTACAAGATATGGAGTTCAATGCCCTCGAATGGATGCTAGAAGTGGAGTGAAGGCCAAAATACCAAAATTGGAGTCAAAAGGACTAATCCAATTGTTTTAGAGCATAATGCATGGCATGCCAGAACATTCGCTAACCGATCGGCGCCCATTTACCTTTTTATATCGCGACGCCAATTAGTCTTTAGCGCAGAATCTCTATTTCTGCATGTTTTCGTCGTTCTTTTCCCAAGTCGTTTTATTTTCTTTCTATTAGTTAGGAAAAGACATTATTAGTTTTCATTATCATCTATTGTCGAAGTTTTATATACTTTTGCTCTCAACTTAGAACTTTTCCAAGGCAATTACCTACCTATTCACTTGAGGTAATTGAACTGATTTATTCTTGGAATCCGATTGTCTCATTGTTTGAAGTTTAATTCACGTATTTCTTCACTATTCGATTCAAGTTCTACAATTCTTACGTGGTTTGTGACGATTGGGCAAAATTGTATCACCTCTTGAATCTTGGTTTTTGAAATTTGAGTATGTTTATTGCTTTTTTATATACGATATTGATTATGTCTTCGCATGTCATAAGTAGCTAAACACCCTAATTATGGGGTGTGATGGATTCAATGCATGCTAGTTAGGTTTCATGTGATTCAATATATATAAGATGCGATTTACTCTGTGCCATATTTTGATTAATTGTGTATGTAGTTATCTGTTTGATGTTTGTTACGTCAAAATCACCAATGGATTAAGTATCGATCACTTATAACAAAACGCCTCGCCTTGTATATCCATCGGTTCGTTGTAAACAAAGAATAACTACATTAGCTTATTAATTGTAGCTTAGTGGAATTGACGCCTTCACTAATGCTATCTGTTTTCTAGAACAAACCTATTTTCTAGAACAAATAAAGTTAGTTCATTGTCATAGTCCTCTGTACCTTACGTGACATAAGTTGTCTGCCTAGAAAAGCCTAGAGCAAGATAATAATTAATGATATGTCCCAAAGGATAACTAGAGTAAATCCACATCATTATTGTTGCATGTTTCCTACTAGCTTGTCTTCCGTCACCACACCATAATTCTTGAAAGTGCAAAGAATCGTTTCTCATAACATGATAGTACTTTACTATCAACAAGTTTTCTCAATGTGATTGTTCTGCTTTGTTGCACTTATTTTCTATAATTAGATTTTGCCTTTATTCACTAACCTAACCTTGTTCAACGATTTTAGTTGTTTTAATGTGATACAGAACAGTTTGGCATGAATCGAAGAAAGAAGGATTGCATGTGAAGATTTCTAAGGAAGGAAAGATTTGAAGATCTAAGGAAAGATTTTGTGATCTAAAGAAGGAATGCAATATGTCAAGAAGGAATGTTGAGAGAACATACTAGAAGATCTCAGATAAGGCAAGAAGATCTTTTGAAGGCGGAACATCTCTTCAAGACTTTCAAGACTCTATAAATACAAGAGATGGTTCATCAATACAAGTGTGCAAGTTTAGAGCTATACGTTTCAAGAAGAAAATCATTCTCCGCTCTCAGACTTTCTAAGTCAGTCTGTGATACTCTTTATGTCTAGTGTTTAACCTAGGTACCTCATTGGAGTATGCATGAATAGTCTGCTTAGCTATTCGGGCTTAGTTTGTTATCCGTTTAAGTTTACTTAAGTGCTTGCAACTTAACCAAAGTTTTGTAAATCCTCTTTCATTAATAGTGGATATTTTACCTAGTGCAGGTATATTGATATACCTGCTAAGATTTATTCTGGTCTCTTTGATCTATTTTTCGCTGTGTTCTGATTATTTATTGTGTTCAATAGTATTACTGTTAGGAAAACATTAGTCATAAACAGTGATCTTTTACGTGTCAGATTATTGTCTATCTTTAACTGTTTGCATAACATTAGTGTCAACAAAAGTACAGAGTTCCGGTCCTTTAATTCTTTCAATTCTCCTCTTACATATCAATCTCGTTAAGTTTTAATTTATTTTCTAGTTAGTCTGCTTAGTTGTTAAATACATTAGTTAATCATTCTGCTGCCGAAGCAAACAAACCATTTACTGCTTTCATTGCTGCCATTATTATTCGTATACCATACTCAGCTTAGTTAAGTCCTTCGAGACCGACCTCGGGGTTAACTTCACTGCACTACAAGTTTTCATAGTGTTGAGAATTAATCTTAGCTATAAACAAATTTAAAACATTGATTCGACACATCAAGTTTTTTATACTAAGTGACTTAACTCCTTTGTTAAGTTTACGAATTCTAGTTACAATATTTTTTGTTATTTCTTTTTCCTTGTTTTCATTGTGTTTCTGTCCTGAGTGCTTGTTTTAACTAACAGGTGCTTACCGTTGCGTAGTTCTGGTGTTGTGTTTCTTTTGCAGCACATATTAGGTATTATGGAGTCAATGCAATCCGTGTACACGCCATCGTTTGTGAGCAGGAAATCTCCAATTCATTTGGAGGATGATGCTAGACAATACGAAGCTACAGAAGAAGAAATGTTCCGCCTACCTCATTTCTATGGGTGTTTCGGCGAAGATGTTTTGGATTTCTTAAAAAGTTTCAACAAGTTGTTTGCATATCCCTAAACGGGATCGATGATTGAAAATCCGCATGCATTTATTTCCTTACACTCTAATTGGTGAGTCGAGATGGCGCTACATAAATGTGAACGACTCTCAAACTTGAAGGATGTAGTTGCTAAGTTCATCGAGAATACCTTCCCTACCCAAATTAGTAGAGCTCAAGAGAAAGATAACCCAGTTTGCCTTGGGATGAACTGCTCCATGAGACTTGGTATCGATTTAAGGAGGCTAAGTATAACTCCCGACCAAAGCCGACGCCGACTTGTCGATGCATTTCTATCATGGGCTTACTGAGCCATGCCAGGAATTAGTGGATATAATCAGTGGTGGAGCAGGAAATAAAAAAGCGACAGAACTTGAAGAAGTGTTTAAGATGTTAGCTGATACTTTAAATCGCAGAAGACGATCTCCACTGAGGAATAGGAAAACAGTCCAGCAGCCAGATTATCAGACTTTCGACATCGGCAGAGAGATAGCTGAATTGGGGAAAGCAGAGACAGTTTATCAAGCTACGGGGGTTCAAGAAGATGAAGATTATGTTACACCTGAGCAGGAAGTTGAAATTCAGGAAGCTATGGCAGCTATGTAAGAGATCTTTTCCATAACTAGCGCTAATCAAGCGTAGACCTGTTATAGGATTAGATGTTTGCAACTCAACGATGGGGATCATCGAGTTAGCAAAGACAATGATCACATTAATAAAGAGGACGCAGAAGACCAGGAAGAAGAGGTCTTTACAGCACTACGAAGCAGAAAGGTAACGGAGCCGATTGTTCCTATCATTACTAATGATTTACCTACTCTTTCGTACTCATGTATTGTATAGAGATGAGTAGCCAAATACCACGATGGCTTCTCGTTAAGGAGAAGGAGAATAGAGGGGAGCCACAGCTCCATAAAAGTCTAAATCCATACATGCCCCCTACTCCTCATGTTCCTTTTCCTGGGCGGCTTAAGGAGAAGGAAGATGATAAAGACATCCTCACCGGTAACCCCCTATTCGATCTATTGTCGAAGGTCAAGATTAACATTCCCCTACTAGATATGATCGAGTGTTCTCGCATCCGAAATTTTTCAAAAATTAAGCACCAATATACGGTTCATCAAGGAACGGGGAAGGAAGTCATGCGAGACAAATAATGCTATATTCGTTACCGGAAAAGAAAAAAGACCCAGGAAGTTTCATCATTAGTATTGGCTTGGGAGACAACCACGTGGCCAAAGCTATGTTAGACAATGTCACAAGCATCAATCTGATGCTTTACGTTGTTTATAAATAGCTTGGACTTGGAGAAATCCAACCCACGGGGATGGCCATTTAAATGGTCGATCAAGCGTGAAGCGTCCCTCGAATAATCGAGGATGTCTTAGTCAAGGTGAGAAGTTACTATACTAGCATTTTGTCGATCAAGACTCGGAGTACAATGAACCGATCCAAGAAGCAAGTGATTCTACCTGGGAGGCCTTTCTTAGCAACAACAAATGCTTTTATTAATGCGTTCCAAGGAATTGCCCACATGGAGGTGCTAGGAGAAAAGGTTGTAACTATCTCTAGAGAAACTAATGTCGAGGTTTGAATTTAGAGGAATGCAATTTCTAGATGCTTATGATTGCAATTTTCGATGAATATGATGCATTAGTTTTGGATACTTATTTGCAAACCACCACTAGAGATAAGCTAGAAGTTGCCTTAACCCTTGGAACTAGAGAAGAGCTTTGGGACGACGAGGTAGTTAAGTATGGTAACTGCCTAGATAGCTTTGAGTTTATACCCTTTGGGGAGGAAGTAGAAGAAGTCTTAGAAGCATAGGGAGAGCAGAAAACTTTAGAGCCTCCTTTAGAACTTAATGATCTTCCTAACCATCTCAAGTATGTCTACCTAGGGAGGAAAAATCAAACATTTGATAATTTATGCTAAACCGACGTGGAACAAGAAGAGAAATTGATTGCACATCACAAATAATTCTCAAGCCATAGGTTGGGGCATTAGCGACATCAAAGGAATCAATCTTCCTCGATGTACCCATAGGATTGCTCTAGAAGAAGGCACCAAACCTATAAGGCAACCACAACGTCGTCTTAACCCAGCTCTCCAGGATGTAGTGAAAAATGAAATCATTAAGCTACTCGATAGTGACATGATTTAATTGCTGATCACTTGTAGATTGAAAAATGAAAAATGAAAAATGAAAAATGAAATCATTAAGCTACCCACCATCTGCTATGGTAGATGATTTCCCACCTATTCGTGATGTGCTTCCTGATGAGCTTATAATGAGGTTAGAACTGAACTATGGTTTGTCGATATAGTTAACTATTTAGCTACCAATATTGTTTTGCCTAACTTGTCACCTCCGAAAAAGAGCTTTTGAAAACAAAGGTGCAATACATTTGGGATGATCCGAACCCTTTTAGGATAGGTGATGATGATGTGCTCAGGAGATGCGTACCAGAAACAGAGCAAGAAAGCATTCTGTGCTTTTGCCATGAGATGGAATGTGGTGGACACTACAACAGTAAGAAGACTGCATACAAGTTGTTCAATGCATGTTTTTTCTGGCCTACGGCAATGAAAGATGCCCATGTCTTTTATACCGCTTAGATCGCTACAATGTACTAGCAACATTGGTAAGACGTCGAGATGCCATAGACCGTAATCCAAAGGTCGAGCCATTTGATGTATGCAGGATCGATTTTATCGTCCATTTCCAGCTCAGAATCTAATATATCTTAGTTGCAGTAGATTATGTGACTAAATGGGTAGAAGTCATTGCTACTAGAACTAATGATGCTCCTGTTGTTACTAAGTTTCTCCGTGATTGTTAGGAATATCTGTTTAGATTTTGATCAAAGAACCTAATGACTTATCTTAGCTCAAAAGGTGGTCAAAGATTTCGTTCACTTGAACACCGAAAAGAGGAAACTCACTAAGTATGATACTCTAGCAAATCTTGTATAGGATGTTAGGTCTCTGAATATAATTTTTATTCCTCTAAAGAAGACCAAGAAGAAGGCATCCAGCAGGAAAAGTTCAACGGATTTGAAGATTTGAAGACTGCACAAGATTGTTGAAGACAAGGGTTTTCAGATACCTTTGACCAGATATCATGAAGACACAAGCGTTTTTAAATAAACAGTATTGCAAAAGATATCTGAGAAATAAAAGGTTTCTGAAACACGGAAAGTGCTCACAGATATCTACACTCAGATACCTTGGACATAAACTATGTTTCTGAAAAGAAATATATTATAACAAATTGTTTCAACAAGTGGTATCTGGAGTTATGATAATCTCTGGAAAAGGACGTAAAAGCATCGAGAACTCGATAGTATAAGATCTCCGATATAATGCATAGTTCCGCTGCACTACAGACAAAGTATAGTACAATGTATCAATGCGCAGATGTAAATGTCCGAACAAAAATGGTAGCTTCAAGAAGAAGACAAACGCATTACAAGATTATATACTCGATATCAATAGTTTGAATTTGATTTAAGCTTCAACGGATACTATTCAAACGGCACTCAAATTCATCTATAAATATCAACACTTAGATCGCTTGAGAACACACCTTAGAACACCGAACACACATCAATACTCTCACACAAGCTCTCTCAAGCACACTACTTACCTTCAAGCTTCACTGCACCAAACCTCTCGATTCTAAGTAGCACATAAGTTCTAAGTGTCCCGATCCTTAACAAGCATTGCCATTTGTGAAAGAGTCAATTATGATTTGATATCCGAGATTCATTCTCTTGAACATTTATCATGACTGGGTCGCTTAAAGACAAGATACCATACATTGCAAAGTATTCTCAATTAAGTATAATCGAGAAGATATTTGTAAGGTTACATCAATTATCCGCCTTAGTGGATTCTAGGTCCGAGAAAGGTCAAGTGGATTAGTCAAGGATTACGCCACCTTCGTATACCACTATCAAAGACTTGTGTTATTTACTTTCAGATTTTATTAATTGCTTTATTTACCTTGCAAATTATTTACACCTATCTTGTCGAGCACGCACTTATCACGTAAAAGTCTTCCGCCTCTGTAATTAAGTATCGATATCTTCACGTATATCCGAGAAACCGTGTTTATCGACAAAAGTTTTAAAAGACTATTCACCCCCCGCCTTTTTACTTTGCCGTTATCCGACCAACAAGTGGTATCGAGCAGAGGTTCCCAAGCCTTCGCGACCTAACCTAGATCCCGTATAAGTGCCCACTAACCTTTTCACCTACACTTGATTTGTTTGTTTAGTGTGTTTGCTGCAGGATGTCTTTAAGTGACGCCCAATTCTCAAGCCGTAAAATTATGAGAAATGGAAGAACAACATGATGCTCCACATAGAAGCCATCGGATTTAAAATGATCGACGAATAAAGAATGTCCCAATAGTCATTCAATAACTCAAGCAAGTCATGCAGTTTCTAATGGTAGAGACAGAACAAAGTGATGGGTCTTCATGCATACAACAACCAAAGGAGACCCGCCAACAAGTTGTTTATGAACCAAAGCTCAAAGAGTGGACATCAAAAGATGCCAAGAGAAATCGACCGATGGTCAGCTCGAATATCATCATACTCTACTCCAAAGCACATACAAGGTAAACTGGGTGCAAAATGAAAGTGGCTCGCAACTAATTGAAGAAATTTGTGCCGGCACTGAGAAAACGAATGAAAATAAGTTCGAAGTTTTGAAGTTCAAATTCCAAAACTTTAAACAAGGTCCCACAGAGACTCTCAAGAACTAGATTTCTTTACAACACTTATGAGTGACATGGTCGCACTTGGTGAAAGTAATAGATATACCCAATGTAAAAGATTAAGACTATTGTGAGAAGTCTAAATCATAACCGGAGCACACAAAATTTTTTACTTTAACCAAGGAATGCCGATATTACTCTGGAACTTTTCTCACCTCACATCGCTGACTATGAGACAACTCAAAGAGAACAAACAACCTAAAAGTTGCGAATGTTGCTCTAGTTGCTCAAGGAACTTCAAAAGAAGGAAGGCAAGGAGGTGACTGAGGATGCTCTACCGCAAATGAGAAAATATGTCACCGGGAAATAGAGAGAAGAAAAGCCAAAGAGAAGTCAAAAAGCATCTAGGCTCAAACTATCACCAATACCAAAATATGCAAAGCTCATCAACAAGCCCCGTAAAGCATCAAGTACTGAGGAAGCAGAAATCAGAAACGATATCTGTTTCTATTGTCAGAAACCTGGTCATTTCAAGAAGGATTGCCCTGCCTTCAACAAACTAAAGACAGGTGACAAGAAAGATAGAAGATACTTCAAGAGAAGTCAGAGAGCTATGCTCACTGAAGAAAGGAGAAAGATTCAACTCCAACTGGATGCTCTAGACATTGAGTCTGATTCTGAGGATGAAGACTCAGATGAATCCACACCGCTTCTCCGTAAATATGCAAGAGTTTCTCATGAAGTGATCGACTTTGGTCAAAAGAAGAAAGAAGTGTGGAGGGTCAAGAATCTTCCATATCTCCAACATTCAACCTTGTCTAATGGCTTATGAGGTAACACATACTTCTTGTTATACATATGAAAGTGATGAGGAAGGAATCAAAGATCTGGAACATCTTAGAAGAGAGCTTGATCTCTACGAAAGAGAGTTTCTAATGGTCCGAGCTAGAGCCGAAATTTTGAAGAAGAAAAGAATTCTCTTGAAAAGGAAAATTCAAAATTACTCAAGATATCTGAGGAAAAGGATGCCGAAATTGCATCTCTCAAAGCTCAGATATCTGAGACTGAAAAGTCACATGAAGAAGCATCACAATATTCAAAAGAAATGTGAAGATCTTCTTTCTAAAATGAAGAACTCAAAAGAAAGAACTATATTTTCAATCTTATGCCAAAACTAGTGACACTCTTATCAAGTACAATCTTATTTAAGAGATTCTTAAAAAGAGAAGACTCAATGGACACACAACAGATAGTTCTACCACTCAATAAGAGTGATGAAAGAAGAGCATTTGTCGCTTCAAGGTGGTTCCCAAACAACCTACAAGATCGGTCGAAAGCTAAGGTTGTTCACAAAGGAAAGGTAGTCATAAAAAACTTTGTGGGAAAAATAAGTCCAAAAGAAATCATTGGGAATGTTTCAAAAAGAAACATAACACTAAAAGTGTAATCACCCATGTTATGTCTCTAAGAAAGGAAGAATTGCAGAGTCGGCAAATTCTCCTATATCACATTTTCCAAAAGAAAATAGACTACCCAGAGACTAGCAAAGTCCGAGATGAGAACTCGATAGCACCAGTGCACGGAATGGTATCGCTATAAAGCCATCGGAAACAACTTGCGTGAGTATAAACAAGAGCAAGAACGATGGTTAAAGGCTAGAATTGCTCACGGCAATTATCAAGTGGAAGACGAGTCAAGCCACCGAAAATCAATGCTGTGGCTAGAAGAAATCGCAAGGAAAGCTAAGTTTGTCGAGAAGCGACTGTAAACTCGGCAGTATCTCAAAGCACCAAATGGAGCACCTAGAAACACACCAAGGAAGAAAATAGTTCTTGATAACAATGATACTAATCATTTAACTAGAATTCCTCCCTATGTTCCTGTTAAACAAAAGAATGTTCCTATGAAATTCATTCAGAAATGGATTCCTACCGAAGATTCTTTAGTCCAGATGGTTCCATTGTTGATATAAGAACCTAATCTCCTGCTTCTCGCTTTGTGCGTAACACTCTAAAGACTAATCCAAAGTGGCATTTTGATAGTGGATGTGGGAAGCACATGACAGGAGACAAAGCAAGTCTGATTGACTACAGAAAGTGCAATGATGGACCAATTATCAGGTTTACTGGAGGAGATGAAAATCCAACCATAGGATTTGGCAATCTGAATTTTGGAGCCCTTACAATCTCTGAAGTACTACATGTAAAGGAATTGAAATATAATCTCCTAAGCATGATTCAACTAGTAGACAAAGGGTACATCGTCAAGATCAAGTCAAAACTATGTAAAGTGATCGACAATGAGTCAAAGGCAGCCTTGGTTGCAAGGCGAAAGGAAATCTTTATGTTGATTGGGCATCCGCCACAATCAAGAATGTCTCATGGTGAGTCAATCGCCACATCAAGAAAATTGGCTATGGCATAAAAGAATGAGTCACTTGAATTTCAAAACTCAACAAGCTAGCCAAGAAAGAGTCAGGTTGGTTTACCCAAAATGGCATATAGAAAAGTAGGTGTATGCTCACCAGCCAAATGGGAAAACAATCCAAAACATCTTTCAAGTCTAAACTAGACATTCCAGTTGAAAGGCCACCGCAAATGTTACATATGGATCTTTTGAATCTTCAGAACTAGTTATGCAGGAAAGAAGTATGGTCTGTTGTTGATGATTACTCAAGATTCACTTGGGTTGTCTTTCTCAAACACAACTGATGCAAGGGTTGAGATACCCAACTTGTTGAATAAGCTCAAGTCGTGAAAATGACAAGGTATCCAGAATCGTATCAAACCATGGTAATCGAGTTTGTGAACCAAGACATAAAAGAGTTTTGTACCGCAAAGGTATACAACATCAACTATCTTCTAAGGACACCACAACAAAATGGTGTTCCGAAAGAAAGAATAGGACCCGAAAGAAGCGGCAAGAACAATGCTTTTACATCGAAATAAGTGAAATCTATTGGGTCAAGTCAAACACGGCATGCTACACTCAAAATAGATGTTTGATTAACAAAAACCATGACAAAACTCCTTATGAGCTTTTAATTGGTAGACCCCCTAGTATCAAACATCTAAGGGTGTTTGGTTGCAGATGTTTCGTTCTTAACAATGGAAAAGAATACTTGAGAACATTTCAACCAAAGGCAGATGAAGGAGTATTTCTTGGTTATTCTCTGAAAAGCAAAGCCTATAGAATCTACAACAAAAGAACGCAAAAGATTGAGGAATCTGTTCATGTAGTATTCTATGAAGGAAACAAGAAAGTACTCTTATATGATGATCTCTCAGATAGGTTCAAAGAACTGATAATTAAAGATTCTGAAAAAGGATCCTCAAAAGAAAACAATTCTATGATTCAATTAGAGGATGAGTCTGACGATGAAAACCAACCTATGCTTAGTAACAACCAGATGACTCTAAGACATGATGAAGAATTTCCTATGAGAATTCCAGAAATGGAACAGGTTACTGAGAACCTTCATCATGAAGAGGTATCTGAAAATGAGATTGCTGAAATGCAAGTTCCAGATATCTCTAACACTAAAAGAGTGTCAGATATCCATGGCATTTCCCATGTGTCGGATATTTCAGATACTGCACAAGATCATATTGATTCACATTCAAATCAAAATGATATTGATCCTACTAGTTCAAAACCCATTATGAAATGGATAAGAAATCATCCTGCAAAGTATGTGACGGTCCCATGTATCAAGGAGTTAGAACTAGAAGAGCAATCATGAAAATGCAAATTGTCTCTATGGATGTTTCATATCAAATATTGAACCTAAAACTATAGAAGAAGCATTAAAGGATCAAGATTGGATCTGCAATGCAAGAAGAGTCGATCAATTTGAGAGAAACAAAACCGGAAACCGGTTCCATTTGTCGATTTAACATCCGTAATCGAACCAAGTGGGTTTTGAAATAAAATGAATGAGTCCGGTGAAATAACCAGATACAAAGCTAGGTTGGTTGCCAAGGGATTCACCCAGACTGAATGACTAGATTTTGATGAATCTTATGCACCAATTGCAAGATTGGATGCAATAAGACTCTTTCTAGCCTTTGCAGCTCATAATGACTTTACAGTTTCTCAAATGGATGTCAAGAGTGCATTCCTACATGGTAAACTTGCTAAGGAAGTCTATGTTGAGCAACCACCAAGTTTTGAAGTTTCCTCATAAAGTAGTATGGACTATAAGCTTCAGAAAGCTCTGTACAGGCTGAAACAAGCTCCAAGAGCATGGTATGATACATTGGCCAGATACCTACTAGAAAGTGGTTTCAAGAAAGGAGATGTTGATAAAACACTCTTCACATTGAACCATGATGGGAAACTACTTTTAGCTTAAGTATATGTTGATGACATTATATTTGGATCTAAGGACAAGCAACTTTGTGAAGACTTTGCTGAACTCATGAAATATAAATTTGAGATGAGCATGATGGGAGAATTGAATTACTTCCTAGTACGCAAGTCAAGCAACTCAATGATGGAATATTCATTAGTCAAACAAAGTATGCAAAAGACATGCTCAACAAGTTCAATCTAAAGCTTTCTGAAAAGAATGCTAAGATACCCATGAACATTGGAACCAAAATGACCTATACTGAATCTGACAAGAGTGTTGAAGAACACAAGTATATGAAATTGATTGGTTCTCTACTGTACCTCACTGCAAGTAGACCTGATATTCAATATGCAGTTGGAGTGTGTGCTAGATTTTACATTGCTATGAAAATATCGAGGTATGTAAAAGGTAATCAGAGAAGTTGGATTGTGGTATCCAAAAGATAGTGGATCGAGTTTGGTTGGCTATTCAGATGCCGACTATGTTGGATCATTGCTTGATAGGAAAAGCACCTCAGGAACTTGTCAATTTCTTAGTGCTAGATTTATATCTTGGTTCAGCAAGAAACAAAATTCAATTGCCACATCTACCACAGAGGTCAATATATTGTCAGCAGGTGTTGTGCTTCACAGATATTGTGCATACAACAACAACTCAGAGACTATGGACTCAATGAAGAGAAAACTCCCATTTTATGTGACAACACAAGTGCTATTGCCATAACTCAGAATCCTAAGTTTCATGCAAGAACAAAGCACATTGATGTTAGACACCACTTCATCGAGAACATGTTGAAAAGGTAATATAGAGATACTCAAGATTAATCAAGACCAACATGCGTATATCTTCACTAAGCCACTACAAGAAAGTAGATTCTTAGCCTTAAGACATAGTCTTGGACTAATAGAGCTACCAAAGAACTGAAAAAGTTCAGATATCTGAAGAAGATATCAAATGAGAGACAAGAGGAATCTGGAACGGGTATCCAGAGAAGAGGAATCTGGAATGAGTATCCGAGGAATCGAACGGTATCCGTAAACCAAAGGTCAAGGGTAAAATAACTATTTGAAGATTTTGAGACGTACTCAGATATCTAGATCACTCAAAGGAGGGGGAACACAAAAGAAAATAGTACAACCGCTCATAGTCAACTACAATCTTGAAATTCATTATTTCCATCTTTGTGTAAACCGTGAAAAGACAACACGATAAGATAGACTCAGATACAAACAGTGTCCTCATTCACACAAAAGCGTGACTCAGATAGCTAATAGCCAAAATTCATTAAATGGGCACACTTACAATTGTTGATTGTGTTCGTTGCTGAAGAAGCAATGGTGACCCTTGTGGAAATGGGCGATTGATCTTAATGGCGGAGATTAATTCTCAGTAAATAGTGGATCAGAAATTCGATGTGGCCCACTATGCATTTAATGCCAACAAACTTTTACCCACGCCTTATCGAATTATAGATACGCATATACAAAACCAATTTGTATGTATATGTTTGTTAGAATTACGTTGCTATATATATAGGATTTTGGCAAAAGAAATCACTTTCTCCTAATCCGACATTCGGCCTCGCACAAGAATAGCAAATACCATTCTTCAACCTCCAAATCATAGTTTTTCGCAAAGAATCACTAATCTCTCACCCAAATCTTTCTTGACTTTCAAACATTTGCACTATATAAAGAGATGGCTCCTAAACGCTCGCTCACCCGTAAATCCCAATCTTCTACCACTGTATCGAAAAGCAAGCACCAGAGTTGGTTATAGTGAACAATCGATTGGTAGGAGACTTTAATCCCGATCATTGGACTTCAAATCAAAGGATTATTTGGGGTGGTGCCATGATTGAGGAGTACCTCACGGCTGCTGTTGAAAACCAAGCCTATAAGAAACCCCCTACCTCAGCAGTACAAGTCTCTGAGCCTGATGCATTCATTCAGGTAACTCAGAAACCTAACTACACAAATACTCAGATATCTACACAAGTTTTGAATCTAACTCAAAACTCTTTCTTTCAGGCTCAAACAAGTGTGCCAAAGGTTTCTGCAGTCTCAACAGAAGACCTGCTTACATTCTTCCAGAACCACACACTCAAGAAACATCTCAAGTGTTTCAGAATGTGGAAAAAGCTCAAAATCTCAGATCTGACTGAATTAACAAAGGTGACTGATCACCAATTGAGAAGAGTCAGAGCTTTTCACTTGGAGAATTATGTCCATGCTATGTTCCCACTAGAGCAGTACTCTTTTGCTACTCTGATGCATAAGGACTTTATCAAAGAAGCTGCACACAAGCTCATAGAAGCTTTTGAGAAGGCAGATGGTCAGACCAAAATGCAGATGGCATTCAAGCCTACTTTGCCCCAGACTCTACAGTACATACCCTCTGAACAAGAAGAAGTTAATGGGCAAACGGTCACTATTCCAGAAGTGATAAACCTGGTCTCTGAAGATGAAGAAGAGAAGATGAGAATGACTATGAAGAATCTCCATCTGACCATCACAAGGATGAGGATAAGAAGGATGATGATGATGCCCCTGCACCAGGGACAGGAGGGATTACACATAGGAAGAGTGCCTCACCGAAAAGCATACCGAGAGGACATCACAACAATCCCTCCTCCATCTCCTCGTAAATCAACCCATCCATCTTCCCAACAACAAAAGGACACATCGAACAAATATTTAAGCACTCGAGGAAATAACTCGTAAGATATTGAATACACAAACCAGAGTGCCAACTCAAACAATCGTTGAAGAAGAACAACATCTCCATCTTCAACAGGAAGAAGAGCTAGTTAAATCCAGAGATAAGCTTAATAAGCTTCAAGATCAATACTTGAAAGAAATGGTAGCCTACTTTGAGGTCAAAGAGCTCCAGGATGCTGTAAATTCCATTACTAAGGAGCTAGATACTGAAGAAGTATCTGAAGCAAAGCATGATGCTAAGGCTGCATCACCATCAAAAGATATACCATCCTCCTCTCTGAAAGGAAAGAAGCCCATCTCTGAGATGGTTGCTGGACTAGAAAATCTTGAAAATGTCCAAGAGGATGAAGATCACTGGGCTGATGACTCAGATGATGAAGAAGAGAAGAAATTGGCAGAACACCGAAATGAGCATTTGGTGATTTCTCACTTGAAAAGGAAGCAAATTGCTCCTGAAATCTTCAACCAAATGCCAAATATCCACGACTCCAGTGAATACTTGACCAGATTTCATGTACTATCTAAACTGCATAAGGAGTTATCTTCTCAAAATGAAGCCGCCATTACATCAGTCCCTCCAGAGATGAAGACCTACACTGAGCTCATCACTCAGAGAACAACCAGTCTGGTCATTGCTCAGAGAGACCTAGGCATGGTAAGGGATGATGTATCATTAGCTGAAAAAGCTTTTCATGAGGCAAGTTATACTGCTGGAAAAGCAGATGCCATACTAGGCCCATTGGCAGAGCTCACTGATAAGGAAAATTGACTTATCAAACAAAATCAGGAGCTCAAAGCTGAACTTCAGAAGTTGGTCACTACCTATAACTACTTACAAGGATATTTTGAGTCTCTCTCAGAATCCTTTATGAGACTTAGTCAGCCAACAATGACTAAGGGGGGAAGGATTGTACAAATATGGACCTCAAAGTCAGGGGGAATGGGAAGAAGGAGAAGGATATAAGAAGAAATCTGGAGTCGCCGCCAGAGAGGAAGAAGAAACAAGAAAACTTCCCAACCACCACTCAAAATCAATGAGCCCTCCTCAAGTCAAGCTACTTCCGAGAAACCAACTGAAGGAACTTCAATGGTAACAAGGGCCATGGCACAAAAACCTCCAAGGAGTACCAAGGCTCCAAGGAGAAGATAAGTAAAAGGGATTGAAGAATCATCTGAAGTAGAAGAAGAAGGCCAAATCAAATCCCTGGGCAATGAAGAAGGCTGCAAAACTTTCACAAGAATTAATCTTGATGACGATGATGATGAAGAGACTGATGAAGATGCAGCTCCTCTTCACATAAAAAGAAAATTTGATAGCCTAACTGAGCCCATAGCTACAAAGTCTTTGGCAGTTAAAACACCCTCTGGAAATACCAAGTCTATTCGGGTTGGTTCTTCAAGCAATCCCCCAAGGAAAAATTCAAGGCAAAGGAGGAATAGACTAAGAGCTGAAAAGAGAAAAAGTCAACTTCCACTCAGGCCAGAAGAAGTCAAAATTAAGTATGTGAAGACTGACAACAACCTCCTCTTACAGTGCATAAATCGAAAAATGGCTACGGATTCGAACTCAAACATTTATCGCTAAATTCAAGGTTTTAACCAATCCATAAACAACTCATGGCATGGAGAAAAGACAAACCATTCTTGATTAACACCACCACATCAAGAGTCTTGGATTTTGAAGTTATCAACAGGATAAAGCCATGAAGAAGGACCTCTCGATGAATGTCCTTATGGAAAGCCGATGATGTGCACAAGATTCTAACTGATTGAACAGCACAAGGCCAAGACTTTTGTGGAACCCCATGAGTCCTTCTACATGGATGAAGAACAATAAGGGTGACATCAAATATCCGAGGATCATAAATGATTATTTCAAGCTATCGATATCAAGATTGTGCATGCCCGGATATGGGGAAAGTATCTCGGGTCAAGCATTTTGTCAAGAAAATCCTACCAAAACCTACAAAGAAGTCTGTGGATTTGCCAGACACGAGATGATTGTTTAACTCTTCTCTATGACTACTCTGATGATATAAGAAGGTTTGGTGATAGGAAATTTGCAGATTGATCCATGGAACTGTTTTGAAGACTTGAAGATTTTGAAGACTTGAAGACTAGTTTGTTAGGATGTTCACTTGGAGCTTGGTTACTCCTGTTGTCCTAATTTACTATGTAATCTTTCAGATCTTGCGATCGTATCTTTATTGTTGTTTTATCTTGTAAAAGTTATCTGAACTTTCTTTGTAACATATCTGATGAACCTACTCTCAGATATCAATCTATAAAAGATAACTTGTCAGCAAAGATCACACCTTGTGATTTGGTTGATGTTTACTTTCTGCACTTAATTATATAAATTGAAGGATCATAAGAAATGATTAAGTGATGGATTGTTTCCTCATCCAGATTTGTAATAGGTCAGATAGTCATCGCTGACTGATCAAAATGGGGGAAATTTATTAGGAATATCTGTTTAGATTTTGATCAGCAACCTAATGACTTATCTTAGCTCAGAAAGGTGGTTAGTACTCTTGGTTCACTTGAACACTGTAAAAGAGGAAACTCACTAAGTATGATAGTCTAGTAAATCTTTTATAGGATGTTAGGTCTCTGAATGTAATTTTTATTCCTCTAAAGAAGACCAAGAAGAAGGCATCCAGCAGGAAAAGTTGAACGGATTTGAAGATTTGAAGACTGCACAAGATTGTTGAAGACAAGGGTTTTCAGATACCTTTGACCAGATATCATGAAGACACAAGAGTTTTTAAATAAACAGTACTGCAAAAGATATCTGAGAAATACAAGGTTTCTGAAACAAGGAAAGTGCTCACAGATATCTACACTCAGATACCTTGGACATAAACTATGTTTCTTAAAAGAAATATATTATAACAAGTTGTTTCAACAAGTGGTATCTGGAGTTATGATAATCTCTGGAAAAGGACGTGTAAAGCATCAGAGAACTCTGATAGTATAAGATCTCTGATACAATGCATAGTTCTGTTGGCACTATAGGACAAAGTATAGTACAATGCATTGAATGCGCGGACAGAAATGTCTGAACAAAAACGGTAGCTTCTGAAGAAGAAGACAAACGTAATACAGTACTATACTCAGATATCAATAGTTTGAATTTGATTTAAGCCTAACGGATACTATTCAAATGGCACTCAAATCATCTATAAATATCAACACTTAGACTGCTTGAGAACACACCTTAGAACACTGAACACAAATTGAATACTCTCACACAAGCTCTCTCAAGCACACTACATACCTTCAAGCTTTCTGTTGCGACCAAACCTCTTGATTCCAAGTAGCACATAAGTTCTAAGTGTCCTGATCCTTAACAAGCATTGCCATTTGTGAAAGAGTTGAATTAAGATTTGATATATGAGATTCATTCTCTTGAACATTTATCATAGACTTGGGTTAGTTAAAGACAAGATACCATACATTGCAAAGTGTATTAAGTATACTTGATTCTCAGAGCTATCTCGCATAATCAACAAGTTATTAAAGAAGCTCACCGACAAACTACCTTAACCAACACCTTAATCGTGGAGTATGGAAGTACTTAGTTTGGGAAACTAAGGAACAACTGTGAAAGAGGTTTTGAGTACAGAAGTACTTGTGGAAAGGGGAATAACTCGTGGGAACACTTGGTTGGGAACCTAATGTAATTAGGAATCGAGAGAAGATATTTGTAAGGTTACATCAATTATCTGTCTTAGTGGATTCTAGGTCTGAGAAAGGCCGAAGTGGATTAGTTGAAGGATTACGCCACCTTCAAATACCACTATAAAAGACTTGTGTTATTTACTTTCTGCATTTTATTACTTGCTTTATTTACCTTGCAAAGTATTTACACCTATCTTCGAGCATGTGCACTTATCACAAAAAGTCTTCCGCTTCGAATTAAGTATCGATATCTTCACGATATCTGAGAAACCGTGTTTATCGATAAAAGTTTTAAACGACTAGTCACCCCCCTCTAGTCTTTTACTTTGTCGTTATCTGGACCAACAGTGATATATTTGCACGATTTGGTACCCCTCGCACAATTATAAGCGATGGGGGAAGCATTTTGTGAATCGGTTGTATGCAAGTTTAATGAATAGATATGGTGTGTACCATAGGTAGTCATCCGTATCACCCATGTACGCCCCGTCAAGTGGAAGTTAGCAAACCGACAAATCAAGCGATTCTAGAGAAGGTGGTGCCCTAACAGAAAGATCGGGCAAATTGCCTAGAGAAGGTGAAAGGCCCTACCGCTCGTGTATGGAAAAACTTGCCATTTACCAGAGAACTAGAGCACAAAGTTCATTGGGCGATTGCAGAGCTTAATATGGATCAGGACACAACAGGCGAGCAGCGACTCCTCTAGCTAACTGAGCTACACGAGCTGCGATTGAATGCTTTCGAGAATGCCAAGATATATAAGGAGAAGACCAAGAAGTACCATGACCATAACATCATCCGAAGGAGTTGGTACCCTGTAAGAAAGCTCTGTTATTCAATTCACGTTTGAAATTCTTTCCAGGTAAACTTCGAACCTGTTGGGATGGACCCTTCAAGATAGTCTCGGTGGCTCCTCATGGAGCTGTAGAACTCCAAGACTTAGGGATCATGACACATTCAAAGTGAATGGGCAACGAGTCTAGCCATATGTGGAATCCGTTGACTATCCCGGAGAGATTGAGGACTTATACTTGCATCCGTAAGAAGGCGAAGAGTCTTGCATCAAATGAATACCGCCCTGGTTAGAAGTAGTTTTGTTTTTGTTTTTTTATTAATCTAGTGGTTTTTGTTGTTTTAGTCCGGTCTTAGTTGAGTTAGTGCACTTTAAAGTACCCAAAAATTGTGCCAATGTCGAGTTTTCTTAGTTCTGGGTGATTTTGCGATGCTAATTATCGATTAGCAAGGGAAAAAATGACCCCAGACCAAGTATAGCGTATGCCAAGTGCCTGAAAAGTAAAAAAAAAAGCACTTGGCGTCCACTAAGCGAAAGGACGACGCGATTACCATTATCAGAAGTAATCGCTAACGCTGAGGAAGATAGTGTCGCCAGTCACTTTCCAAGTGCCTGGCGTCGCCAATCACCGTTTTTCGTCTATTTTGGCCATTTTTTGTGTTCTTTCTCGTCCACTAACTCGTTTTTAGTTATCTAACATTCTACTCGAGTCTCAGGTCCCTACTTTTAGCTGTCTAGACATCTTGGTAATCTACAAATTGGGAAGCCTTCTCAAATCAACTCATTCTTTTTCTCTTTTCACTCGTTTGCTCAAGGGCGACGACGAGTTCATGTTTGGGGAGGGGTGCTTTGAGTTTGTTCTGGTTAAGGCTTCTTGCTTGTACATTTTTAGTGTGTGTTTTCTGTATTTCTTATTCGAGTTTGTTTTGTTGAGTCTTAGTTTGTCTCCTAAGTCGAGCGCCTATTGCATGTACTAAACCCGCTTAATGCTTGAGTTTTGATTGATCTTTGACTATTAGCGTTGGCATGTAATAAATTCGTTAAGTTCGCTTTCTCCTATAAATAGGAAGTTTGTTCTAGTTTTGCAGAGCGCTTAGCCGATGAAAAAATAAAAATTTATACCGCAAAATTTTGTTCTTGTGTGATTTCTCGAAGTGCAAACTCCTTGTTTGCGCCTCATCATTCTCATGTGTACTCATGTATGTTAAGTATGACTAATGACATGATTTTCATTCCCTTTTTGCTCAAGCCAAACCCGTTCAAAGAATAGGTTTTGGGAGGAGGTTTATGTGCACCATACATGTTTATAACGACTATTTTCCTGGATTTTGTTCTCTCAAAAACATAAAATAAGTCTCGGAGTGTATATGTGGTACTTGTTACCACCGTTAGTCGTGTTGGGCACGTTTCAGATACTACCTATATACCGGCGTGGCCCCTAAAAGCTATATGACCGCGAGGGTTGATGGCGGTATACTAAACCAAAGACGCACAAAAGTGCGGACTTTCGGTAAAACAGGCACTACCAAAAGATTGAGACAAAATAAGCATATGGGTCATAATAAGACTGCAAAAAAAGGAGTATGTGATGAGGCGTATTTTGACACCTCATTTAACCCTTTTTAACCACTTTTTATTAGTTGTTTAGTTGTGTTTTGTATATATAATGTGTTGTTTCTTGTGTTTTGTGTGTTTCCACCTTGATTGCAGGTTTAAGGTACTTTTCATGAAGAAAAGTAGTCAAAACGTTGCATTTCTATGCACTATGACGGAGGATATAAGTTCCTAGACTCCAAATAGGGGCCACGAGGTGCCCGGGATGCCAAACGGATCAAGGACGGACAAGAAAGTCGCCAATCGAGCCCGAAGGAAGCGGGGCGATCGCCCCAAGGTCTGAACGCTGCGACAGAGCGCAGTGCGCTAAGAAGACGGAGCGGGCGATTGACCGCTCCAAGTGGGGGCGATCGCCCCAATTGGTTGGGGCGATCACCCGGTCCTCCTTTGTAACGCCAGATTTCGGATTTTCTTTATATTCATCTGATTTCTGCGTTTCTTTTCTCAGACTTCACCACATACTGTAATTCACGATTTGAAATTCCCCTTTTGTATTTTCCTCTCTTCCATGAACCCAAGATCTACATCAACAATTGTAACAAACCTTTGGTTGATTTTTGTAACACATTGAAAACCCTTGAAGGGTTGGGGTCTTTGATATCTATTCGAATTCAATCGAAGCTTTTCATCTGTGGAATCAAATCAGTGACAATTTGGTAATTGGCTGAACTTCTTTTGCTTATGAGATAGATTTTCTATTGATTTGTGTATACGCTTTTTGCATGTTCATAATGTGTGGATCACGTAGCTAATCATCCTATGGATCGGTAGTATGAATTTAGGAATTGCAGCTAGTATAGGATCTTTTGGATGGATTGGAATAACTTCACTGTTTGTTTAATTCTTGTAATTATTTTGCTAGTTCAAAGTCCAAGCAATCGCTTTTCTTATTCTTAAATGCACAAGAGGGATTCCACCTCAAGGTTAAAAGCGATTTACGCCTTATCACTTTCGACTACAAACGACTAGTAGAATCGACGACTACTACGCTCATAACATGTTTTCACTTTCGTAAGTACTATTCTTCGCTGCAGACCTTACTTGCTAGCATGAACTATTTACTTACCACCAATTCGTGTTTCTTTATAGAGATAAAGAGAAGCGTTCTTTGTATGATTGTTTCTAGGGGATTGAGATAGAGTGGGTTGGTTGGGTTTTTCATAACAAACCTTGAGTTACATCTGTTTTGAAGCACAAGCTATTCTCGATTCTCTGTTACCTGCTCTACTTGCTTACCTGGTCTACTTGCTTTCCAGTCGATTAACTAAACTTGCATTTTCAAATAAAGCCTAGTCAAGTCCATCGAGAACGACACTGGGGCAACTCATCACTTCACTACGCTTTTCTAGTGATCTTGATTTGTGCCTTTGGCTATAAACAAATTGAAGACTTGATTTGACACATCAAGATGCAAAAATGAAAATTTGAAAAAGAGAGAATGATTCTCGCTTTACAAGTCTATTGTCGATTGATTATAGAGTTGTGATAAAAGTCCCTTCGACTTTAAGCGATTGAGTACATTGCATGAGGTATTTGAGGCAACTTTGTGATGTAAGTCACCTTCATTTTCTTCTTATATTCTTGAGTGATTACCCCTACTGGACACTTCCAAGAGTGTGAGAGATTAATTGTATAGGATCCACTTGTGAAGGATTACCGGGTTATACTTAAGTTCTATTTACTCGGGAAATGAACTTTTGGATTTGTGCATGTGTTTCGTGAATGTCAGTGATGTCAAACTTCTTGCATTTTTCGGCTTATTATTTACAATCGAGACTCGGTACCTGGGGAGCTAGACTATACTTGTGTGTCTATGTGTTTTTATTTTTCTAGGTTTTTAGAGAGTATGTTGCTTGAAGACAAGCAAGGGTTGATTTGGGAGTTCGATGAGTCGGTTTTACACCGTCTCATTTGATCTTTTTTAGCGTCTTATTGTCGTTCTTAAGTATACTTTTTATTAGCTTTCCTAGAGTATTTTTACTTGTTTTGTCTCTGTGTGTTTTGTAGGTATATGGCTAAAGCGCGCTAATTGAAGGCAAAATGGTGCATTTTATATGCATCTACAAGATATGGAGATCCAATGCCTCGAATGGATGCTAGAAGTGGAGCGGGAAGGCCAAAATACCAAAATTGGAGTAAAAAAGGCGAATCCAATCGTTTCAGAGCACTGGCGACACAGAGGAGCTCATGACGCTAAGAACATTCGCTAACCGACTGGTGACGCCAGGCGGCAAGCCTGGGCGACGCAAGTTAGCCTTTAGCGCAGAATCTCTGTTTCTGCGTGTTTTCGCCGTTCTTTTCCCAATTCGTTTAGAATTCGTTTTATTTTCTTTCTATTAGTTAGGACAAGACACTATTAGTTTTATTATCATCTATTGTCGAATTTTACATACTTTTGCTCCAACCTAGAACTTTTTCAAGGTAATTACCTACCTATTCACGGAAGTAATTGAACCGATTTCTTCTTGTAATCCGACGATTGTCTATTGTTTGGGAGAGTAATCTACGTACTTTTCAACTATTCCATTCAAGTTCTGCAATTCATACCTAGGGTTTGTGATGTGATTGGGTAAATTGTATCACCTCTTGAATCTTGGTTTTTGGTATTTGATTATGTTTATTGCTTGTTTATATTTATATTGATTATGTCTTTACATGTCATGAGTAGCTAAACACCCTAATTATGGGGTAGTGATGGATTCAATGCATGCTAGTTAGGTTTCATGTGATTCAATATATACAAGATGCGATTTACTCTGTGATATTTTGATTAATTGCGTCTGTAGTTATCTGTTTGATGTTCGTTACGTCAAAATCACCAATGGATTAAGCATCTGATCACTTATAACAAAACGTCTTGTGCCTTGCTATATCCATTGGTTCATTACAAACAGTAATAACTACATTAGCTTATTAATTGTAGCTTAATGGAATTGACGCTTTCACTAATGCTATATGTTTTCTAGAAAAAATAAAGTTTGTTCATTGTCATAGTCCTCCGTACCTTACGTGACATAAGGTGTCTGCCTATAAAAGCCTAGAGTAGTGTAATAATCGGTAGGGCATGTCCAAGTGATAACTAGAGTAAATTGACATCATTATTGTTGCATGTTTCCTGCTAGCTAGCTTGTCTTCTGTCGCCACACCATAATCTCCTCTTACATATCAATCTTGTTAAGTTTTAATCTGTTTTCTAGTTGGTCTGCTTAGTTGTTAAATACACTAGTTAATCATTCTGTTGTCGAAGCAAACAAAGCATTTACTGCTTTCATTGTTGTCATTATTATTCGTAAACCATACTCAGCTTAGTTAAGTCCTTCGAGACCGACCTCGGGGTTAACTTCACTGCACTACAAGTTTTCGTAGTGTTGAGAATTAACTCTTGTCTAAGTAAACAAATTTAAAATATTGATTTGACACATCAAAAGGTCATAGCTATTTTCTAACTATAGTGGATGACTACAATAGAACAACATATGTTCAACTGCTCAAACAAAAATCAGACCCAGAAGTAGCAATAAGAGATTTTATCAATCTGATAGAAAATCATTTTCAAACAAAAATTAAGATCATCAGATCAGATAAAGGACCTGAGTTTAAAATGACAAACTATTTACAGGAAAAAGGTATTATTCACCAATTAACCTGTCCCTACACACCTCAACAAAACTCAGTTGTTGTGAAAAAGCACCAACCCATTTTAAATGTGGCTAGAGCCTTGATTTTTCAGGCCAATTTACCCCTTAAATTCTAGGGAGAATCTGTGTTAACAACGGCAGTAGCCTTCATTATTAGATAACAAATGATGCTCATATGTTGTAGCCCCTGTATTGTCACAACATTCATCATCGGATGAATATTCTGACCAGTCCACTAGTGAATGTAAGGCTGATGTTTCTTCTTCCTTATCCTCGACTATGTCTTCATCATCTGTACTTGTCTCATCATCACTAAGACAAATCCAGTAAGAGTTACCCTTCTTTCGAAGAGTGTTAGCATACTCATAGGCATAGTGTCCAAAACCTTCACATGCCTGACATTGAGTTTTCATAAGTTTTTCAGCGTCCTCATTAGATGGTTTCTGATAAGAGTACTTAGCAAATTTCTTAGATTGAGAATTCGTATTCGGAGAAAACATATTGTTGGATCCAGGTTTAAGCTTATCCCTAAGATTGCTCTTTTGAAAACGCTTAACCATGGAAATAAAGAAAGCATTGAAGTTAGTATTAACTTCTTCATCAAGTGATTCAGAAGATTCAGACTGAAGAATGAGACCTTTTTCCTTATAATTAGTAGCAGAATTTTCCAAACCTAACTCATAGTTTTTCAAAATATTCATTAAAGTTTGTAAATCCATAGTTGCCAAATTCAGAGAAGTTTCAATGGCAATTTTCTTAGTTTCAAAACGTTTAGACAAGGTTCTAACAGCTTTATAAACCAAGGTTTTATTTGAAAAAGGACTACCTAAGAGAAAGCTTTCATTGGAAATATCCAGCAGTTTTTCAAATAAGTAGAGATTGATTCATCTTCCTCCATCCTAATATTTTCAAATTTGCTATGAAGCATCTGAAGCTTAGTTTCTTTCACACTTAAATCTTCTTCACAATGCCCTTGGAGAATCTCCCAGGCTTGTTTAGCAGTTGAGCATGTTTGGATAAGCTTAAACATATGAAGATCAACATTTCTAAAAATAACATTCAAAGCCTTTTCATTATTATTAGTATCAGTTACCTCTTTTGGAGTGTAGTCTACTTCAGGTTTGGGCACACAGTCTTTGTCATTGTCAGGAGGTAGCATAGGCAATGTATATCCTTCTAGCACCAAATACATATATTGTAAACACGTATTGTAGCAATACTCAAAACCAATATCTGAAAACTATCTTAGAGTCTAAACAACGGAAAGTGAAGAACACAAGACATAAATATTTCTAGCAGATTATATAAATAATCTACCGAGCCACAGGCAAAATATCCACTATAAAAATAACGGATTTACAAAAGATATCTAGACAATAATCCTATAATCTAGAATATAAAAAACTAAACAACTTGAATCGGGCCACCAATTCAACGCTAGATCTCTTACACCAAAAGAAAGATTGCTAACTAAAAGCTTAGTAAAAGAGATGCAAACAAGTTGCAAGAGAATATCTATCTTACGCGTGAAAGCTTGTTGTGAATCTATCAACCTATCGACTAGTATATATAGTTGTGAATATAAATCCAACTAGTACAATAGATCTATCTTGATTAGAAGTCTTGATTAGGTCGAATCTCCTTGTTCTTCTCAGTCTTCGATGCATAGAAACCTTGTAGGGATACAAGCAGAATCCTACTTCGATAACTAGAAACCTTCTTCGATTAGATTCTTATTGCTTTCCTTCTTCAATGTCTTCTAGCATCCAGAATCCTTCTTTAAGTAGAAGTCGAGTCCTGAATAGAATCGAGTCCTTCTTTGAATAGAATTCCTTCTTTGAAAGAATTCTTCGAGTAGGATTCCTAATCTTCCTCGATATCTTCATTTATCCAAACTTCAGGAGTTCTTCTCCATAAGATATCTAAACCTGCTAAGACTAAACTAAAATCGTGGAACTATATCAAAGTGAAGTAATGCAAAATTCATAAATATAAAGTCTAGTGAATAGACAACCAGTATTATGACAATACTAAGCCAATCTTAGTATTGCACCAATACGGATCTAAAGTCTGCACTTTCACAGATACTTTAGGTCTCCCAGATATTGTTCCTTAGTCAAATAGAATGACTCATAAGGCTCCACTTGAAGCTTGGTTCTTGATCCAAATTCATCAATCATTGTATGCACATCCTCTGGTCTGTGATAAGGGCATTCTTCAGAGAGGCTCTTCTTTCTGGCTTCCTGCTTGACTTGTATTTCAAAGTCTAACCATTTCTGAGCTTTATCAGCAGTTAATAGCACATCTCCGTCTTTTCTCCATGCCATCATCTGTCTGAAGATTGGTACTGGTAGTCCTCCATCATTGACTAGTAGATTTTTCAATTTCAGTATCCAGTAACCATTCTTCTAATGAATACATTGCCAAACAGAGGGAGATAGATCATCAGTCTTTACATACTCAATTAGAGCATCTTCAGGCTTTGGCGGTTGACTCCTACCAAACTTGATGTCTCTTCCCCTTTTCCTTTTCTGCTTGGAGTTCAGAGCTTTCAATGAGGGATCCTCTGAGGGGGTACCTTGCTGGATGGACTTGGTGTTTCCAGAAGGTGTCCTTGCTGCTATTGGTATTGCAGCAATAGGATAGACATGTTGCTCATATTTCTTCTTCAGTGATGAGTGTCCATATCTTCATCATCATCTTCTTTTTCGTGATTAAAGATCACAAGATCTTTGCAGCTTCCTTGGTCTGTTTTCCTTCTGTTTTTTAGAGAACTCTCCTTCTTCTTCTTCAGAGTCTCTGTCTTTTCTTCCTCTCCTTGGGCTCTTGGCAGCTGTAGGAGGTATCTGGGTCTTTGCCCTTGATCTTGTTGTCACCATCTGCATCTCTTGACTTGGGGTTTTGGTTTGGGCTTCTTCAGGATAAATCTTTTCTTTGCCCTTACCTTGTGTTCTCCTTGAACTTCCTTCCCCCTTAGTCATTGGAGACTGATCAAAACGGCTCAGGAGTCTAACATAGGAATCTGACAAATCTTCAAAATTCCTTTGAAGTCTGGTGTAGTTGTCAGTGAGTTGCCTCATCTCATTTCTGAGATCTTCATTCTGCTTTTCAATTCCAGTTTTCTTATTGGTCAACTTGGAAACTTCAACAACCACTTTTTGAATCTTGGAAGTTGTCATGTCAGCTATGTCATAAGACACTTGAACATATTTGCTATCTGGATCCTGTACCATGCCCAGATCTCTATGTTTGAGAACCAATGAGTTGGTTCTCTGAGCAATGAGTTCAACAAACTTAGTGAACTCAGAGGGTATAGATGCAGTGACCTCCTGGTTTTGATGTTCCAGTTCCTGTCTTAGTTTCAGTAGGATTGTAAACCTATTCTCAAAGTCAGCTGTGTTTGTAGGAACTCTTGGAAAGATGGTGGGAGCCATATGTTTCTTTTGAGGTATGAGACCACTGTTTGATTATCCTTACAAGGATATGTGATCAGGACATCACCCTCAGGCTCTCTTTTGTCTTCTTTATCCTCTTCTTCTTCCTCATCATCCTCCCATGTGTCTTCATGGCCAAGATCAGCAACCATTTCAGACATGGGCTTTTTTTGTTTCCCAAAAGAAGAGGGACCACTTGCTTGTTCAGCAAGCTTGTTCTTGAGCTCAACAGCTTCTTCAGCAGTTATTTCATCCATGAGTGTCTGAGCCTCATGTCGTACTCGTTTTTGCTCAGCAAGGGCTTCAGCCTCCTTGCGAGTCAATCCATCAATCTTTTTCAGATTAGCTTCCTTTTCAGCAACCTTGGTTTCCAAGGTTTCAGCTTCTTCCACCATTTCTTTAAGTTGGGCTACTATGTGCTCAACTTCTTGAAGTTTCTGAGCCATATCATTAGCAAACTTCTTCATCTTTTTTCTTTGATGGAGAAGTATTAGATGATCTCTGAGGAGATTAGAGAGGAGGGTTATTCTTCTCAGGAAGATTTTCAGTAACTGAGGTATTTGTCTGTCCAGCAACCCCTCCTGCCCCAGGTGATGCTGCATTATCATCCTCATCTTTCTTATGATCATCCTTTTTGTCAGAAGACTTAGGAGACTTGGGGATATCAACCTTATTTCCATCCATCTCCCCATCACATACCAGATCGATGACATCCTTGATAGCAATAGGCTTGCTGCCCACTTCCTCTTGTTCAACAGGTGCTGAAGGAATTTGTAATGGCAGGGTGGGGTTAGAAGCCAGCCTGATTTTTGTGCTTCGATCTGCTTTCTAGAAGTCTTTGACCAAGATGTATGCAACTACGTCCTTGAAGTAGCGGCTCAGCAAGTTCGAATGTTCATACCTTTCGGTAGGAATCAATGCATAGACGTAGCTTTCAAGTTGTTCAGCTTTCTTCCTACTAACAAGATCATCCAAGAGTCTGGCAAGATCCATGATGTCCATTTTTCTTATCTTCTGCCATTTGAGAAAGACAATAAGATGTTCTGGAAGAGCTCTATCTTTGAACGACTTGAGCAGATCATCATTTGAGGTAACTTCCATTTGAGTAAGCTTGGAAGTACCCTCATTTTGAGCCTGAAAGAAAATGGAGTTTTAATTAAATATCAAAACATGATTAGATATCTGAATGCAAGATTTATCAAATCTCTGAGTTACCTGTGTCGCAACAGCAGGCTCAGTTTGTTGAATTCTTGGTAAGGAAGGATCCTCAGATATCTGTATGCGAGAGGGGGACTTGGGAGTCTTGTCCTCAGCAACTTTCTTTTCTTTCTGCACCTGAGAATTTAAAAAGTTTATTAACACTTAGAAAGTTTTGAGAAATATGTGCTATAAACGTTAGGTATCTAAGTGAGTGGATACCTTCTTGACAGAAGGCTCAGATACATGTTTCTCATAAACTTGTTCAGTTTTTGGCACTCTTTATGATGATGTAGGCTTGGTGGCCTCATCAACTTTCTTTGCTTGAGGGGACATGGGTGTCTCTTCCTCAGCAAGCACTACTTCTGGCTGAACCTGTAAGTAGAGAATGTTAAGTACTTTGAGTGATATATCAAAGAATATATAGAATATTTGTAGCTGTCTGAGTTGACTACCTTCTCAATAGAAGGCTCAGAAGGATGTTCTTTAGAGATGTGGGAGGTCTCTGGTTTATTCTATGGTGACTTAGTCTTTTCAGCCTCACCATCTCTCTTCTCAGTTGGAACCTATAAGAAACAAACATAGAAATTAGGTACTATGTTAAATCAGAGATCTGAAAAGTATGTGCCTTAGGAAAACTAAGTGTACCTGTAGTACAGACTCAGTTTCCTTTGGTTCTGAGGTTGTGGGAACCTCTTTTTCAGTTTCTAAGGCAAGCTTTGAAGCTTCCTCTTGATTTCTTGTTTCTTTTTCAGCCTGTAACATAGATAAAATTATAAGATACAAGACAAAAATTAAAGCATATAGAAAATTTCACAATTAAAGAGTTAAACCAGTCAGTAACCTGATCAATGTCAAGCTGATTGGTCTCTGGAACATATGATTGCTCCATCTGTTGGTCTTGTTGTCCTATGACAACATCTCTGTGCGAAGTTTCAGGCACTTCAAGCCTATCCCCTGATTGATCCCTCCCATATTGGAGTTGGGGAACCTGTTCAAGTACAGGATTTACTTCAACCACACCATCAGCTCCCTGACGCATCTCAAAGGCTTGTATCAAGTATTCAACAGCCTGGGAGACTTGTGGTTGTTGTGATTGTGGAGATCTGGATCTTGAAGGAGAATGAACATTGGAGATAGTCCTCTTCAGATCATCAACAACTTTCATTACAGTTGCTGGGATAAAGTCGTCATATACATCTGCATCACTCATCAGAGCATTGATGCGCTCAGAAATTACTACTTGTTAAAGCAGAAAAAGCGATTGGTGTAGACAATGCTCTTAACCACAAGTTTCGTTCTCGCGGGGAATTGATTAAGCTAGTTCAATAGAGGTAGTCTCTTTTGCATTCGTTGTAAACATATAGGGGTTGGTGATACTTCTACTCTAACGTAAAATCAAAGACAATCGCAAGACAAGGTAATGCCTAGATCATGCAATTCTACAAACACATAAAAGAATTACGTCCTTTCCAGATAAGTTGCTTATATGGGTGGACCAATTAAGGTGAGCGCTCCCACATTTCACAAGTTGCTATTGCAAATTCAACTAGATACAGATTATAAGTACGTATGAACTACAAATGACCATGTCACGAGCTATGCATTCATACGGATATATACTAATTAGAGGTAGCGACAGATGCAAGTTCACATCGATCAAACATCAAGTCAATTATCACAAGGTTTAACCTGTCACATACAATTCATAAAGGAATCCACCAAGAAAAGCACGATTAATACCTGGATATTTCTAAGTCACGAAGATCGCCGGAAAGGAAATAATGCTTCTATTGCAAGAGAGATTGAATCTCTAGAATCCTTACAATGCTTTTAATTGAAGTAAAAATATGCTTGAAGTATGAAGATATCAAAATACAACTGATACATGAGGTCTATTTATAAGACCAAGGAAGCTAAAATTCGAATTAGTGGAGAAAACTGCCAGAAAATCGTGGTTTGACTGCTTCTCGTCAGTGCTCGCCGCGGTGAGGGTCATTGGGGATCCCTCCTCACCGTGGTCTGGCTCTCAGCAAAATGGCTCGTTAGTTCCTCAGCCTTCTGGACCGCGATGAGCCTCCGTGTTTGGGGAGCTCACCGCGGTGAGGTCCCTCTCCGGGAAATTCCTCCATTTTCCCACTTCTTCCTATTTTTGCTCCCTTTTCTCAACCTCCAAGTCACCACCTTTGGAGTAATGGCCCACTACTTGGCCTTGTGTGCTTCTAGAAGCTTGAATAAGCTTGAAATTGCACAATGGTCCTCCATCTTCTTGCCTTTACCTAAAAAACACCTAAAAAGTACAAAAACACAAAAAATACCCAAACGTGAAAATGAACTAAAACATAGACAAAAGTGCTAAAGGATAGAGAAAAATACGACTAAAAAGCCTAAATGAGTCGTTAAAATATCGACTCATCAGGCATCATTCAAATCTTTCAGTGAGGATGGCCCTGGGAAAGTATTTCCTTTGGACATGGTTACTTGTTCAACAACCTGTGATCCATGAACTTCTTCAGCAACCTCATCCCCTTCCAGGAATGTGTCAAAGTCCAGATTACCTACTTGTTCAGCAGGAATCTCTTGGGACTCATCTACCCTCTTGTCAGCAAGAGTGGTATCTACAACACTATGGTGTGCTGCTTGAGTAGGGGCAGTGGTATCTTCAGCAACAGGTGCAGATACCCTAGTAGTAAGATCCACTTGTGCAGTGGTCTCTGAGGCACATGCCTTCTTTTTGCCTCCAATTCTACGTTTCTTCTTTGGCACAACATTTGACTCAGAAACGTCTTCTATTGTCCTCTTTTGGTTCTGCTTGAGCTCATAATTATATTTACAAATAAAATTTTTGTATGCAATCTCTTCATGTCCTCTGAGCTTTACTCCAAGCCGTTCCAGAATGTAGCACATTTTTAGACCAAAGTTGATGGTCTTTAGAGGCTCAGCAAGGTCACCTTGGATAATAGGCTCAAAGCCTCTGAGATTGGCAACAAACTTCAGAAAGATGTACTTGCCCCAGTTGAAGGGTGTCTTTCTTTCTTCCAAGGTGTAGAGGAATGCCATAATTCCCCATATTTCCATGATGATTTGGTCAGCCCCTCCTCTGTTTGAATTGAAGCA
The DNA here is from genome assembly GCA_026545765.1 of Plantago major. Taxonomy (NCBI): domain Eukaryota; kingdom Viridiplantae; phylum Streptophyta; class Magnoliopsida; order Lamiales; family Plantaginaceae; genus Plantago; species Plantago major. The sequence goes on along the minus strand of JAIFAC010000203.1, from coordinate 78,115 downwards.
CCTATGCAATACAAGGGCTAACAGATTCCAGGGTTCAACAATATGTTTTCTTCGAACAATCTCATTGTCGAAGGTATCTGGAGTTTCCTCTTCCTTAGGATTCATATTGTTGATGTAGAAGTGACTTGCAATTTCAGTTGAGGTATCTGGGTTATAATCAACCCCCTTGTTGGGTAACCCAAACAAGTTGCAGAAGGATTTTTCATCAAGGGTTATATCAACACCTTGAACCTTCGATGTGATGAGCACTTCTTCGGTGCCATCTTCCTCAACGATGTGGAATTATTGCAGAATTCCAACACATCAAAGGTGGAGGTGAAAGAGGGTTTTGCAGAGCAAAATTGCTTAATCTTTACCTTTTCATGTAAAGAAAGCCCTCTTCTAACATCTGCTTGGTTATTCGCTGCACCAAGCAAGTATTCATCAACAAGTACACCTCCCCAAAGTACTTTTGATCTTGTGTTCCACATAGTCGGAATGAACTTTCCAACCACTTTGTGATTTTTAATCACAATTGCTGGTATTTGCTTTGCACAGTACCAGATGTGGAAACTTGGGACTTCTGTGAAGAAGCTCTTTTGGGTGCCATCTCTTATATAGGATAAGTAGAAAGGTGAGAATAAAGGGTTTAGGTCGGAATCGGTAAGTGATTCTTTGCAGAAAAACTTAGTCGAGATTCAGACGAGATTAGAGAGGATTTGCAGAGAAAGATTAGAGGGTTTTTGCTATTTTGTGCTAAGTGAAATGTGGGATTAGGCAAAAGTGTTTGTCTTTGCCAAAATCTCCTTTATATAGAAATACAAGTACATACAATACATATGAATTCTGTATGTGTGTGTCTCGCAATCTGCACATGCGTGGGTGAAAAAGCAGTTTCACATTAAATGCGAGTGGGGCCAGTTACTCGGTTTCTGCGCGAGTGGGCTTTGTGGACTCATCTTGGCCGTAGAATTACAAGTGCCATTTTTCAATGGTTTAGATTGATTTCTCAGCAATGATATCAATCAACACATGTAATTGTTCCCCCTTACTTTGTGGCCTCTAGTATCTGAATACCCGTTTCAGATACCTTTCTAAACCACTTTTTCCCAAATGCCTTGATATCTGAGTACCCGTCTCAGATATCTCTTTTAAATAGCTTGTATCCATTAGACTTAATATATGAGTACCCATCTCAGATATCTCCTTCTTTTAGTGCATTTCTTTCTCAGAAACCCTAATTCCTTTCTTATTGGCTCAGTGAGTTCCCGTCTCAGTGACCAATTTAGCACCTTGGTAGTTCCATTAGTCCAAGACTATGTCTCAGAGTTAGGAATCTACTTTCTTGCAGAGGCTTTGTGAAGATATCTGCAAGTTGGTCTTCTGTACCAATCTTGAGTATCTCTATATTGCCTTTTTCAACATGATCTCTAATGAAATGGTGTCTAACATCAATATGCTTTGTTCTTGCATGAAACTTAGGATTCTGAGTGATAGCAATAGCACTTGTGTTGTCACATAAAATGGGAGTTTTCTCTTCATTGATCTCATAGTCTTTGAGTTGTTGTTGTATCCACAAGATTTGTGAAGCACAACACCTAGCATCAATATACTATGCTTATGTGGTTGAAGTAGCAGTTGAGTTTTGCTTCTTGCTGAACCATGATATCAATCTAGTACCAAGGAATTGACAAGTTCCTGAAGTACTTTTTCTATCAAGCATTGATTCAGCATAGTCAACATCTGAATAGACAACTAAACTCAAACCACTATCTTTTGGATACCACAATCCAACTTCTACATTACCTTTCACATACCTTAGAATCTTCATAGTAGTGTTATAGTGTGATTATATTGGATTTATTTGAAATCTTGCACATACACCAACTGCATATTGACTATCTGGTATGTTTGCAGTGAGGTAAAGTAGAGACCCAATCAATTTCTTATACTTGTGTTCTTCAACACTCTTGTCAGATTCAGTATAGTTCATCTTGGTTCCAATGCTCATAGGTATCTTAGCATTCTTTTCAGAAGGCTTTAGATTAAACTTATTGAGCATATCCTTAGCATACTTTTGTTTGACTAATGAATATTCCATCACTAAGTTGCTTGACTTGCAACCCTAGGAAGTAATTAAGTTCTCCCATCATGCTCATCTCAAATTTACTTTTCATGAGCTCAGCAAAGTCTTCATAAAGTTGCTTGTCCTTAGATCCAAAGATTATGTCATCAACATATACTTGGACTAAGAGTAGTTTCCCATCATAATTCAATGTAAAGAGAGTTTTGTCAACTTCTCCTTTCTTGAATCCACTTCCTAGCAAGTATTTGGCAAAGTGTCATACCATGCTCTTGGAGCTTGTTTTAGCCCATATTGAGCTTTCTGAAGCTTATAGACCATCTTGCTTTCTGAGGAAACTTCAAAGCCTGGTGGTTGATCAACATAGACTTCCTCAGCAAGCTCACCATTTAGAAATACACTATTGACATCCATTTGGTAAACTTTAAAGTCATTATGAGCTGCAAATGCTAGAAATAGTTTGATTGCATCCAATCTTGCAACTGGAGCATATGACTCATCAAAATCTAGACCTTCAGTCTGGGTGAATCCCTTGGCAACCAACCTTGCTTTGTTTCTGGTTATTTCACTAGACTCATTCATCTTGTTTCTGAAAACCCACTTAGTTCCTATGACAGATATTCCATCAATATAGGGAACCAGTTTCCAGACTTTGTTTCTCTCAAATTGATCCAACTCTTCTTGCATTGCTAAGATACAATCTTGGTCTTTTAATGCTTCTTCAATGGTCTCATGTTCAATATCTGATATGAAACATCCATAGAGAGAATTTGCATTTTCAGCAATTGCTCTCCTAGTTCTTACCCCTTGGTCTAAAGGACCTATCACATCCTTTGCAGGATGATCTCTTATCCATTTCATAATGGGTTTAGAACTAGTAGGATCATTATCAATATGATTCATTTTTGAATCACTATGACTATGATAAGATACTTGATCAGTATCTGAGATATCTGGCATATGTGATGTGCAAGGGATATCTGACACTTGTTCAGTGTCTGGGGTATCTGAGACCGGTCTTTCAGCAACCTCCGACTCATAAACCTCTTCAAAATGAAGATTATCAATGACTTGATCCATTTCTGGATTTCTCATAGGAAACTCTTCATCATGTCTTAGAGTAATCTGGTTGTTACTTGGCAATGGTTGCCTGTCTTCATCAGACTCATTCTCTAAGTGAATGATAGAATTATTTCCTTTGGAGATTCTTGTTTAGAATCTTTGATCATAAGTTCTTTGAACCAATCTGAGAGTTTTTCATTCAAGGGTACTTTCTTGTTTCCTTCATAGAATACTACATGGACAGATTCTTCAATCTTTTGTGTCCTCTTGTTGTAGACTCTGTAGGCTTTGCTATTCATTGAATAACCAAGAAATACTCCTTCATCTGCTTTGGGTTAAAATGTTCTTAGATATTCTTTACCATTGTTAAGAACATCTACAACCAAACACCCTTAAATGTTTGATACTAGGGGGTCTACCAATCAATAACTCGTAGGGAGTCTTGTCATGGTTTTTTTTTTATTATCAAAACATCTATTCTGAGTGTAGCATGTTGTATTTACAGCTTCAACCCAATAGATTTCACTTATTTCAGTGTCAGCAAGCATTGTTCTTGCTGCCTCTTTAAGGGTCCTATTCTTCCTTTCAGCAACACCATTTTGTTGTGGTGTCCTTACTGAAGATAGTTGATGTTGTATACCTTTCAAGGTACAAAACTCTTTAATGTGTTGGTTTACAAACTCAATACCATGGTCTGTTCTGATCACAGATACCTTGTCATTTTTTATGACTTCAAGCTTATTCAGCAAGCTTGGTATCTCGGCCCTTGCGTCAGACTCCTGTTTGAGAAAAACAACCCAAGTGAATCTTGAGTATTCATCTACAACAACCAGACCATACTTCTTTCCTGCATAACTGGTTACTGAGGACTCAAAGAGATCCATATGTAATAGTTGCAGTGGCCTCACACTGGAATGTTTAGTTTTAGACTTGAAAGATGTTTTGGCTTGTTTCCCTAATTGGCAAGCTGAACATACACCATCCTTTTTGTGTGCCATTTTAGGTAATCCAACAACTAACTCTTTCTTGGCTAGCTTATTCAGAGTTTTGAAATTCAAGTGACTCATCCTTTTGTGCCATAGCCAATTTTCTTCAGTGTAACCACATTGACTCACCATGAGGCATTCTTCAGTTGTGGCAGATGCCCAGTCAGCAACATAGAGACTTCCTTTCCGCCTAGCAACCAAGACTACCTGCTTTGACTCATTGTCAATCAGTTTGCAGAATTTGAATTTGATCTTCACTGAGAACCCCTTGTCAGAAAATTGACTCAGGCTTAGAAGATTATATCTCAATCCCTCTACATGTAGTACTCCAGTGATTGTAAGGGCTCCGATTTTCAAATCACCAAATCCTACCGTTGGATTCACTTCTCCTCCAGCAAACCTAATATCTGGTCCTGTATTGCATACTTTGTAGTTAACCGGATTTGCTTTGTCTCCTTTCATGTGCTTCCCACATCCACTATCAAAGTTCTACATTGGATTCTTCTTTAGAGTGTTCTGCACAAAACAGGAAACAAGGAGTTAGGTTCTCATTCCAACGATGGAACCTGCTAGACTAAAGTATCTCCCAGTAGGAATCCATTTTTGAATGAATTTCTTAAGGACATTCTTTTGTCTAACAGGAACATAAGGAGGAATTCTAGGTGAATGATTAGTATCATTATTATCAAGAACTATTTTCCTTCTAGGTGTGTTTCTTGGTGTTCCTCGTGGTGCTTTCAGATACTTGTCAGGTTGTTGAGTCTGCTTTTCAGCGAACTTAGCTTTCGTTGCCAGATTTCTTCTAGCCCTGGCATTCAAATTGCTTGTGGCTTGTTCTTTCTTCCACTTCTGATAATTGTTGTGAGCAAACCTAGCTTTTATCCATCGTTCTTGCTCTTGTTTATACTCACGAGCAAGTTGTTTCCCGATGGCTTTATAGCCAATGCCATTTCGAGCATCTGGTGTTGTCTGAGACCTTCTTTCAGCAGCCTTACTAGTCTCTGGGTCATGTTTCTTTCCAGAAAACTTGACATTAGAGAATTTGCCAGCTCCAGCAATCTTCCCTTTCTGAGAGACGTAGCAATGTGGGTGACTACACTTTTCAGTGTAATGTGTCTTTACATAAACATTCCCAACAGCTTTCTTTGGGACTTGTTTTTCCCTCAAAGGTTTGGTCGCAACTGCCTTTCCTTTGTCAGCAACCTTAGCTTTCTGACCAATGCTATAGGTTGTTTGGGAACCACCTTGCTGACCACTAACAAATATCATTCTATCATTACTCTTGTTTAGAGTAGTAGAACTATTTGCTTGTGTGTCTAGCCCAAGTCCTCCTTTCTCTGAAGGATCTCTTAAATAAGAGTGTACTTCAGTGAGAGTGTCACTAGCTTTGGCATAAGATTGGAAGGATAGTTCTTTCTTTTTGAGTTCTTCATTCTCAGAAAGAAGACCTTCACACTTCTTTTGAAGTATATATATTGCCTCTTCATGTTACTTTCCTGTATCAGCTATTTGTGCCTTGAGAAATGCATTCTCAACATCCTTTGTCTTAGATAGCTTCTTCAGTTGTGAATTCTCCTTTTCAAGAGATTTCTTTTCGGCCTCAAGAATGTTGGTTCTAGCTTGGACAACCATAAATTCTCTTTCATAAAGATCAAGCTCATTTCTGAGATGTTCTAGATCTTTGATTCCTTCCTCATCACTCTCATAATTTATAAATCAAGAAATAGTGGTTACCTCATCAGCCATTAGGCATGGCTCGATGTTGGAGTAATCAGGATAGATCTCCTCAGCAACCCCGCATATTTCCTTCTTCTTTTGACTAAAGCCAACTACTTCGTGAGTGATGGCACACAACTCCGGTGAGGGAAGTTTAGAATCATCTAAGTCTTCGTCTTCCGACTTAGAATCAATATCAAGAGCATCCAGTTGGATTTGAATCTTTTTCCTTTCCTCAGTGAGCATAGCTCTCTGGCCTCTTGAAATTTCTCCTATCTTTCTTGTCACCTGTCTTTAGCTTGTTGTAAGCAGGGCAATCCCTTTTAAAATGACCAGGTTTCTGACAATAGAAACAAATATCGTTTCGGATTTCTGCTCCCTCAGTACTCGATGCTTGTTGAGCAGGTTTATTCAGCGAGCTAGATAGTTGCAAGTTTTTGTACTGGTGATAGTTGGAGCCAAGATGCTTTTTCAGCTTCTCTTTGGTTTTTCTTCTCTCAATCTCCTGACTGACATATTTTCTCATTTGCTTTACAGCAAGAGCATTTTCTTCAGTCACCTCTTTGGTATCCTTCTTTTCAAAAGTACCTTGAGTTACTAGAGTAACATTGTGCACTTTTTCAACAGCTACTTGTCCTCTTTGTGTAGTCTCATAATTGACAGTTGCCAAGTGAGAGAAGAGTTCCACTGGAGTGATGTTTGTCATTCCTTGGTTGAAATAGAAGTACTGAGTATGTTTCCAGTTTTGATTTAAGCTTCTTACGATAGTCGTAACCTTTTCAGAGTTAGAATATCTCTCCCTTTCACCAAGTGCAGCCATCTCACTCATCAGTGTTATAACCCTGAAATCAAGTTCTTCAAGAGTCTCAAAGGGACCTTGTTTGAAGTTTTAGAATTTGAGCTTCAAAACTTTGAACTTGTTTTCTTTGGTTTTCTTAGTGCCAGCACAGATTTCTTCAATCAGTGACCAAGCCACTTTCGCCGTTTTTGCACCCCACAGTTTACATTGTATGTGCTCTGGAGTAGAACGAATGATGATGTTCCTTGCTTGACCATCTATCCTATTTCTATTGGAATCTTCCGATGTCCAGAGATGTCTGGGCTTTAGTTCATAAGCAATTTCACCCGTTGGTCTTGTGATAGTAGTTGCACCAGGTGATGAGGAACCATCACTCTCTTTTTTAGTAGGTTCCTTATCTCGACCAGTTGAAACTTCCATGACTTGCTTTAGTTGTCGAATGACTATGGGGCCATTTTTATGACTTCGATCATCTCGTCACTGATAGCTTCCAGGTGAAGCATCATGTTGTTCTTCCATTTCTCATAGTTCTCTGGCTTGAGAACGGGAGCGTCGCTTAAAGACATCCTATAATAAAAACACTAAACAAACAAATCAAGTGCAGGGGGTAAGCGGTTAGTGGGCACTTATCTAGAATCTAGGTTCAGTGCAGAAGGCTTGGGAACCTCCTGCTCTGATACCACTTGTTGGTCCAGATAACGACAAAGTAAAAGACTAGAGGGGGGATGAATAGTCTTTTCAAACTTTTGACGATAAACACAATTTCTTAGATATCTAGGAAGGTATCTAATACTTATATTCAAAGAGCGGAAGTCTTTTTGATAAGTGCACGTGTTCAGCAAGCTATAAGTATGTAAATACTCAGCAAGGTAAGATGATACATAAAGTAAGTGCAGTAAGTAAATAACACAAAGCTTTACAGTGGTATCTGAGGGTAGCATAATCACTCAACTAATCCACTCGCCCTTTCTCAGGACTTGAATTCACTAAGATAAGATATTTGAGTTCTCCTTACAAAATCCTATCTCTTGATCCCTTTAACACTAGGTTCCCAACCAAGTGTTCCCCCTGTGTTATTCCCTGGCTTTCTCAGCCAAGTACTTCCTCTACTCAGTGACCTTTGAGCTATTCCTTAGTTTCCCAAACTAAGTACTTCCTATAGTCAACGTCGATGTGGTGTTTCGGTTATGGTAGTTAGTCAGGTGAGCAGGCTCTCAATAACTTTTACAATTATGTATGAGTGCTCTGTATAAACAAGATCACTTAATACACTTTTCAATGTATGGTGATTTGTTCTTTACTGCCCAAGTCTTGATGTTGTTTAAGAGAATGAATCACAGATATAAGTCACAACTATATCTTATGGATGCAACTCCTTCACAATATTCAATTCTTGTTAAGGATCAGAACACTTAGAACTTTCGTGCTACTTAGTAATCAAGAGATTTAGTCGCAACAGTAAGCTAGAGAGTAAGTAGAAGGCTTGTATGCTTGAGTGTATGAAGTTATGTGTATACAGTGTACAAGTATGTATTCAAGCATTCTAAGTGATGATATTTATTGTTGAAAATCCAGGCCGTTTGAATTACTATCCGTGAGGCTCTATGAAATTCAAACTATTGATATTTGAAGTTGGTACGGCAGTGAGCTTTGTCTCTTTTCAGAAATTTTCTCTTTTTGCTCAAAAAACTCTGTATGCGTAATTAATGCATTGTACCAACTTTTGTCATGTAGTGCCAACGGAACAATGCAAGCTATCTGAGGCTTTGCAAGTCCTTCTCCAAAAACCTTTAGTGCTCCAGAAACCTATTGAAACATTGTTTCCCAGAAACTTAGTTTCTTCAGACACTTTTCCTTAGTCTTCAGCATTATTGTGCAGTCTTCAGATCTTCAATTAATTGAACACTCATGTTGGATGCTTCCTTCTTGGTCTTCTTCAAAGATATAAAAATTACATTCAGAGACCTAACATCCTATACAAGATTTGCTAGACTAACATACTCAGTAAGCTTCCTCTTTTACAATGTTCAAATTAACTAAGAGTACTAGTTACCTTTCTGAGCTAAGATAAGTCATTATGGTTTACTGATCAAAATCTAAACATATATTCCTAACAGTTGTTTATTCTCTAGAGAAATAGATAATAAATTAATAGTGCCAAGAGAGAAAGAGCAATTAGCATGGCCGTCTTTGAGATTTCAGGGGCCTTGTGCTAATGTAGGGGCTACCGAAATACAATACTACTTAGAACTTTTAGATGCTTCCAAAATATATTTTTCCCAACTGAAAATTAATAAATTCATAATTTTCGTCCAGCACTATTCACCCAATTACGGAAAATTGCACTTTGGCACAAATACTTTAGAAACATGCTAAAAGTGACCCGAAAAGTTTATACAACAATCCTAACACTTTTTCCACCCATGTTCTTTACCAAACATCTTTGTTTTATATTTGTAAAATATGAAACTTTTCATTATTTGCAAATTAACTCTTGAACTTTTCTAGTTTACTTTAAAGCATTCAAATGATAACATATCATACACTTTGGCACAAATACTTTAGAAACATGCTAAAAGTGACCCGGAAAGTTTATACAACAATCCTAATTAACACTTTTTCCACCCATGTTCTTTACCAAATATCTTTGTTATTATCTATACATATTTTATATTTTATATTTTATATTTGCAAAATATGAAACTTTTCATTATTTGCAAATTAACTCTTGAACTTTTCTAGCTTACTTTAAACTGTTCAAATGATTTTGAAAAAGATCATACACTTTTACCAAGTATACATGACAATTATATTATTAATCTAAACATAATAATAATTTAAAAGTGTCGTATTTGCAACTTTTGGTAAAATGTAGTTCAGTCTATGTACATAATTAATTACCAGAACATGTCATGATGTTCCAATTAATTACATTTAGACTTTTCAAGTCTAAGTGGGAATGAATCAAACATCATTAAAAGTACTTATACTCTAATGCATATAATCAATCCACTATCTTAGTTATTATTCTACTTGTACGGTAATGTATGGCGTTAAAGAAGTTGATGGACCTACTGTCTTAGGGCTCGTAACATGTCATCTTCTATCCATCTCGGACCCTGGGACTTGGGAAATTCTCATGTTAAACCTCATCAATTCACCACTATACTAGTGAGGCTGCACTCCCTTGAGATGTAGTATATCTTATTCGATCAAACGAATAGTCCATTGATGATAGTGTCAGTATGCTCGCGACCATAGACAGACTTGTTAAACTATATGCATACTTGTATAAGATCCTTCACAATTGACTCCTAAGGTGAGAGTAGGTGATACCGATGACCTTATTTCGCTTTACCTCTTTATCAATCTTTATCCATGAATACCATTGATTCTACACATTGAGTCCGGTTTCCATTTAAGAAAACTTGAGTTCATGACTTCATATTTTCAATCCCGAATCAACTTAGTATGGGAGTCTAAACTTTAATCCTTGTTTCATTAAGTAGTGAATCCAGTTCTTCCACAAACGTTCCCTTCTATGTGAAACTAGATAAAAAAAAAAAAAAAAAAAAAAAGTAACTAAGACCGGTTTCACTCGATGGTGAACGCACCGTAGAAACTCAAAGTTAAATAGTGACACTCATTAGTTCGTCCATGTGAAGACTAGTTAAGATCCGTCACACCTGATCATCGGTGGCGATACTAATGTTTAGCCAAATACCAAACCTGACGAATGCTCACTTCTCGCCGTGTCCAGTCACATATGATTTATCCCGAAACCATATAAGTGTAATTCAGGTCCGGTCACCCTAGATGGCTCACTAGGATAAGTAAACCGACTAATTTGGCTGAGAAATACATTGATGATTTTATCCTCGTATTCCAATCCTAAAGATATGATATCGATGTTGACTAATTTAATGAACATTATTCTTGCAAGTCTAATCCAACTGTATACATCCAATGTATACTAGTCTGAAGGTCACATGATGGTCATTTGTATTTCTAGATAATTGTTTAAGTGTTTTACTCATACATATAATGCAGTTTAAACACAGGCAAGGAATTTGAATAACATGAATCGATTTATTTTAGCTAGAGAAATATGATTTATAACAATTAAAATTTCTCTACGGGCATAACTCTACCAACAGTTAGTGGGTATTAAGAACCAAACATATTTATAAAATGCAGACCGACAATGTTGATAGAAAGCGTCGATAACATTGTCGATAACATCCCTATCAGAACTGTGCTTTCAGTTTTCTTATTTAAAATATGAAATTTCCATATTTTCCTTATTAGAGTTTTATGTTTAGATATACTGGCATCACATTTGTACCACATCAATGCCATTACATTTACAAAGTTTCACATATTCCCAACAAAAAAAAGCTTGTTGGTAAATGTTACTATCACGAATAGTGTATGTCCCATTTTTATTTCATTATTGTTTTACTTTTTTACGTTTTCTTTCAACAATTACGACATCATTATGTTCTTATAATGACATGTGATGCTTTATTCATTTGAGTGTCGTGAAATTGTAAGAACTAACATGTTGAAATCACATTCTACGAATCCACGTATAGAGCATAATCGATGTTTGTGTACTGAGCTTTTCATGTCGCACACCATAACCATGTCCAACTTTCTTTTCCCCGATCTTTTACATGTTGTATGATATAGTTTGAGCACCATTAGATAAAAGTGAATGCGGCATGTTGTGTTCCATTTTGTTTTTCATTTATTCGAAACATGTACGTCATTCGTTTGCATTCAGTTGACCTTGACTCCTTATATGTGCATAGGTAGTTATAATATGCATCAAATTCTTGATAAATATTAGAGACCACAATATTCAATAAATGCTTAAAAGAACTATTTCACATTTTATAGTGGATAAAGTGAAGAAACGAAGTTACCTTTACCAATATATAAGTCTAAAGACACAACAACAAAAAAAATATTATATTGCAAGATATTAAAAATCAATATTACATTTAGAGAGAAAGGTAAAAAAGGGAAGTAAAAAAACAAATGTCTTGTTAGAAACTAGGTCTCTCGTGTGTATGTAAATTTAATAATTCTCATGGTATATAAGGGAGGAAATTGTGTAGTTTTCCATTCCCAAATTGTAGGTTTACATATAGGACATTCCAGATTAAAAGACTTCATTGAGCTTTCACATTTTTTCTTCTTCTTATGGCTACGTATGATCCAAGATACCATGAGGTTCATGTATTACTTGTTGATGGGGATCGATTACTCTTGTTGAAATTGCAAAGCTACTACAAGCCAATTCTTATAAATTATTAAGAAGATTTAACTATACTTGTAGGAGTAGTTACATGATCGATTCAATCAATATTTGTTCCAAATCGATTTTCTTTGGTGAATCTAACACCAAAAATTCGTGTGTATGTCATTGAAATGATTTGTAGTCAGATCCATCATGTCTCTGTGTTTTCAAATGTCCAGTTCCGCGGGCATTTATTTTGTTTTGTTTTTGCAGATCTGAGTGCGTTGATATCCTTTCCTTACGGAAAGTCATACATTGTTATATGAAAATAACCTCGTTGTATATGTTCAATTATAAATTGACTATTCAATTTCACGTGCTTATCAATTTGATAAGTTTGTTGTTATAATTCATTAAACTGTATTATATGGTTTATTTAGTATAAGTGAAGCTATCATAAATATAGATTTAACATTATATATGAATTCAATCATCAAACAAAAAATTACAAATGTTGTTTGTGTGTGTGTGCGCAGTCAAGTCAAACATATTTGTCTGATATGCAGAAAATTGTATCCTTTGAATTTTGTTTTATATATTAATTGAAACTAATTGATAGTTAGACGGATTGTAGTTGTTCAGACGTTACTGAATCGCGATGATAATGCATAAATTGATTCAACATCATTTCACACGTTGACTCAATTTGCTTTTATTCTCTGAGAAAAATGATTTTATATTAATATAACAATTTCAAGATACTAATTTTGTGAGTCATAATTAAATTAAGAGCTTTACTTATTCTACAATAGACCAAAATTTTCTCTTGTCTTATTTTATTATTTTATGAATAAGTTTTCAACTCGAATTGATATGAAGCAATTTCATTTCATTCTACCAGTCACAGCGATTCAGGACGCACCTCTTGCTCTGTCAATGTTGTCCAAAGGGAAAACAACATTTGATCTTCTTATGGTCGACATGGCTTCATCTAATCGACAAGGATACGAGCTTTTATATGAAGCTGCCAACATGGAGGTCACGGTGATTTGTAAGTGATACTTCATACTCATTGAAAGAATAACATTGTACTAAAACTAGTATGTCTTGGTTAACTGACATTCAAACATTATCCAATTATCAAGCATAATAAATTACTCCTTGTGTGGGTAAGGACCAAAAACGTATTATTTAAGTGAAAAACATTGTACCATGGCCAATTATTGTTATATATTCACATGAAAAATTACTTGAAAGCAAGCATGTATAATTTATGTATTTTATGTTTGTTTATGTATATATACCTATTCAATTGCATCATAAAATTGATTGTTATTAATTAAAATTGCATGTTTCCCTTGAATGGATGAAATTTTTGGTTTCGTTTTTCATCCATTCGGTGCCGATTGACTAATGTTTATAATTATAAAATATATTTCATTTAAAGCATTGATAGTTGAAGAGTGTCCAAAGATTGCTTTGAATTATGTGTTGAAGTAATTAGTTTGAACTAATTTCATAATGATATAAATTATCAATTTTATGGCAATAGAACTATAATATTTCACTTTCATTTTCAATGGCTCTGATATGCTCTTTACACCGTTCACATAAGCAACTTATGAGTATAACTTCTTAAGTTGTAAACATTAAAAATTTCTAATAATGGAGCAGGAAACCCTCATAAATATAAATAATATACCTGCGTTTGCTCATTTATATAGACATGTTCAATGCATATCTATAAACAAAAATAATGATTTTCAATGCTATGCTAATAAATCTAAGTAACAAAGTGTCCATGTTTATGTTCTTAGAGCACTAATGTCCATATATACTGATAAAAATATACTACTAATTTTTAAATAAATTACAATATGATATGTATTGATTAGTATATAAATTATAAAATCACATTTTTCATGTTGTGTTAGTCCTAATTACACTTGCGACTTGGGGCTCAATTTTCTGAGGTTATGATATTAACTTGGAACTATGTTGGTATTAATCATGAATCAACAGTTATTTGTGATCATAAACCTTTTAAATTTTAATATATAAATGTTTAACAAAAATGCTAATATTAAGATAAGGTATTATGCATGCTTACTTCAATTTATGTAAATATGTTTCATCTGTGTGAACGTTTTTCTTATAATGTACATTCAAAAATGCAGTGATGTCAGGTGATGTTAATCCTGTACTAGCGAAGTGTGCGATAGAAGACGGAGCGTTCCTTTTCATCGAAAAACCAGCTACCCCGGATCTCTTGAGGTATCTTTGGCAATATACTTACAGGGAAAAGTTAAGAAAATACAAGGAGGAGTGCTTTAGACCCGAACAATTCATTACTGCAAACAAAATCAACTGCGAAGCAGCAGGAACAAGTTTAGGACAGGACATTGTCAAGGAAGACATCTCAACAAGAAAGAAAAAGAAAAGACGCGCACCAGGTATTACAATTCAGGATACTGATCGTAGCAACGCTAACAATAATTGTTATAACAATAGGACCAAAAGGTCAAGGATGTGCACTTCATGGACACTAGCACTCCATCGAAGATTTGTTGCTGCTATCAAGGAACTCGGTGAAGGAAGTATGTTTCTTAAAACTAGAAGTTAATTATCATGTTACTTGTGCCAGTATGATTTCATATCTAACAAAATTTATGTTGGTTTGGAGAAAGGATGTTATCCAAGGGAGATTGTGCGATTAATGAACGTTCCTGGATTGACAACCGTGCAAGTTTCCAGTCATCTACAGGTTTGAACTATGTGAAGCTAATTTTCTTTTCTTTTTCGTAATCCTTGTATCATTTGAAAGATTTGTAAGAGTACTCTTCTAATATAGTTTATTCACTAAATGCAGAGATGCCGTCTGGGATGGAGACATCCTGAGGAACGAGATGCGCCTCCTTTGGAAATCCCAAAGCCATACACCTTCAAACTGAAGGCACATGGATTGCTCTCGAGTATAGAAGGAAGTTCTCAACCCTTCATACGAAATGAAATGTGTGAAAATGTTGCACATGAAAATAATGTTCAGAACACGAATGAAGCGGCACCTACTCCTGGTGTTCTGAACATGGAACAGGATGCATTTGGTGCAGAGCCAGTTGGCTATAATTTTCCGAACATGAATGACTCAACCCATATGCCTGGTTTTTTGGACATGGGACCTGATGGAGTTGTTCCACAAAACAATAACTTGGAGGAAAATTTCCCTGAAAATATGGCTGGAGCAGATGCAGACCAATGGCTTCCATTTCCAGAGTTCTCCCCTGACTTCGTTAACGAAGTCTTGACAGACAATTTTAATGTGCAAGATTTACATGTGAATCAAGCTCTGCCTGAGAAGGTTAGTGTGCAAGCTAATTTCACAAACATCAATATCTGTTCATAATATGAATTGTCAGAGAAAGTTGATGCTTAAATGTCATGATTTGTTCGATCGATAGGCTATTAGCACAGAGAGTGAGGAAACTGAAAATGATTGGAGCGCATGGATCGCAAGCTTGCTAAATGATGAACAGTAAGTTGTGATCAGCCTTACATGAGTGGGAGAAAATAAGTAGATTCATGATCAGACAAGCATTGCCTAAACTTGTAATCCTTGTTGTTTTCCTTTTGTTTTTGGACTGTAAGTTTTAATAGTTTTCCCAGTTTGTTTAATGGGAGAAATTACTTGGAGGGGAAGCGTTGCACGACTGCGTTTTCTCCCAAATTTGTGATACTTCATTTAAGCTATATTTCTAAACATTGCTCCTCATACATATTCGGAATGACTGTTCTGTTTAACCATAAATAAGCTATCTGTGATGATAATAGAACCAGAAAGTAGACGTGCATCTTACGTGCGTTATCGGTGGAAAACTGCACTCATTTGAGATAAATATGCACTGCCTCATGAAGAGCATCAAGAATATCCTTCTCCATGTTCATTCATAGAACGGAGTAGAACTCTGCATTACAATTAATGTGAGTTGCATTTTCCATGGTGGTATATATATTGTTTGGAGTTGCATTACCCCAAGTCCAAGTGAACTTAGGCAATTTTAGTCCCCTGAGTTCAATACATCCCCTCCACTTTTGGGCGTGTGTTTCTTGGCCGCGATTGTGGTGCCTATACGGCTTATGACGTGGCGAATCGTATGGATTGGGAGGGAAATCTCCCTTTCAATCATGAACTCTCTTGCTAACATAAAGATTAGAAGAAGCTCCAAATTGGAGCTCACATGGAAATTTTATTGATAGATTTGATTGAGAACCAAATTTGATAACATTTATCCTATAATCAAGTTTCTTGTCTTTTTGACTCTTGATTCCTGTATCTACAAAAAAATGACATTAATTCAAAGAATAGCTGTTTTCAGCCAATTAATTAGCAAAATCAATATAATTCATATGCTAAAAACCTCAATTAGAGCATCAAATCCTCTCCATTGAGCAATGAGTCAAAGTGCACCATTGGCTGCATGAATGAGTTGAGCTCCCCAAAGAAATCGTCCGCTTGGTTGCTGTAATTGCAGAAATCGTTGGACTCGAAGTAGGTTTTTACATGATCCGGTATAATTTTTTTTGGTGGATTCTCCAATTCATCTGACATGGAAGGGCACTCTGCAGCCAATGTCATTTCCATCATTTCCTTAAACTTGGTCGACTGTAGCAAAAGGCCAAGGGCTGAAGTGGCCGTGGTGGGTCGTGGCTGGGGTAAGGCGGTGTCATTAGTGTCAGATGTTTGCTGGAGGAGGTGGAGGGAGGTTGAGCTGGAAGACTCTTGTTTCATGATAGTAGCCAGGCTAGGGTCGACATCATTAGGCTTGTCAATGTTGCTATTTTTGGGTCTCAGCCATTTAATGTAGCGGCTTAGATCAAAATTTGTTACAGCATTGAGACCGCGGTACTCTATAGCTGCCATATCGTATGCAATTGCAGCCTCTTCTTGTGTTGCTGCAGACATTGACAAGATATTTTATTGTTGATCATTACGAATGGTAACAAAGAATTGTATGTGAGGCTAGAGTCTTTATGCGAAAGAAAAATCAATCGCATTATGGAAGGATTGAACACATTTCCATGATCTGCAGAGAACTTTTTTTATAACGGCTTGAAATTTACCGTAAGTTCCAAGGTACAGATACTTGTTGCCAAACACCCTTCAATTCAGGCTTCCATCTTCCATTGTGATGATGTCTGCACGAGAACATTAAAGTGAGTTTTATGAAGTAATATACTAAAAGATCTCGTCATTTTAGCTTTCCAAAGTCCGCTTTGGCCACAAATTATTGCTAAATGTTAGCGGAAATAATTTATAACCTCGCAACTCCTCTATATTTAGAAACTCCCCGAGAAAATCCACTGCTTTTCCTCCTTAATGATCCAATATATTCTTCTCTGGACTGTCCTTCCATGTCCATCAGCTCCTTTTGATAAGTCGATAACTACAATTTCATAATTCAATCAGCAACTAAATCATCTCATTTACAAACGAAGAATCATGAATCACTGATTCTGTTCAATCTATGCATAATTGTGAGTTTCAGGGAGAATTACCGGAAAGTTAAGAATGGTTTCTTGTCCCCAGTACTTTAGTGCAGCCAAGTCATAGGCATGAGCAGCTGCTGCTTCGTCGTCATAAGCACCTATGCAACATGAATCCAAATTCAAATAGAATGACTGAACGGATAAGATCCAAATTTAGCCAATCTATTCAGTTCTTATATTGCTTTAAGAATTAGCTTCAAAAATTATGAGAACGGAAAAGAGGTACAAAGAAACTGTAAAATTAGCATACCAAGATAAACTGGATTTCCATCGACGAGCCACAAATCACCATCCGAAATATAACAAGAGAAAAGGAAAGAAAAATGAAATTATATTAGTCACAGGAGAATGCTGAATGCATCAGTAATTCAGTATCAACAAATTTTTCCAAAATACACACTCCAAGTGGTAATGTCCTATTTAATTTTTTAGTCCTTAAATTATTTCTAAATTACATCGCCAAACTTAAAAAAGAAAGTATATTATGAAATTGCATTTCCTGATATTTCTCAATCTAATTTCATTTTATTGTTCATCAATATAACCTAGGAGTAAGCCGCAATCAGGCAGGAAAACACGGAAACGAACATTACTCCTAAGGTCTATAGAGACTATACATATATGACTGGTTAGTACGTAAATGATTGAAGAAGTGAAACCTTGTCTGCCTTTCTTGTTCTGAGCCTCATTCCAGCAATTCTTATCCCACAAATGAGCTTCATATCGTCCCGTCCATCGATGCCTAAACCAAGAAATGTGGCATCAGCATCAAACATTGAAGAATGATTTAGTACAACATATATGATAAGTACCTTGTGACACCGCGATAAATGGAACTGCGTTGAGGAGGAGAGTCTCGGGGAATAGTTTTCCTGGTACGTTTAGGCTTCATACCAGGATTAGTAACAGGATTAGCATTTGCATTAGCATTGGAGTTGTTCTTGGAATTACTTTGCTGTGATAACTTCGCCATTAAATTTAGAATGAATGAGTTAATAGTATTTTTAGATATGATTGCTGTAATTGTAAATATGACTGAGTCTTCGAATGGAAGGGGTTTTAAAGTGTTAACATTTGGTTGGAGGATGGATTCTGTGCTACTGGCAAATGGAATTGCTGCCGGCAGACTTACATTCAGCCGGCTTTTGGACTCTCTCCTATTTTGTCTTTCTCTTGGTCTTTTTCTCCGATTAATTCACGCCGGAGACGATATCTAGAACTATGTTGCTAATAAATGTATTCATGTTGTTAATTTAAACATCTGTATTCTTTAACAAATGTTTTTTTCCATGAATAAATATCAATATTATTAACAACATGGACGATTTTATTAACTACATAGATGTTTTTATTAACAATATATATATATATATATATATATATATATATATATGTGTGTGTGTGTGTGTGTGTGTGTCTCTACATAAGTTGTCTAGAACCCATCTCTTTAGAGATTTCGTGTTTATTTAATTGTAATGCCATACCATTAATAGACCGAATTCCACCTTCTATTTGGTAGGCATTTTAGCGGATAAGGTCCAACAAGATCAAAACCTGCTTAAAACCCGATTAATGAACGAGTCCTCTATCCGCATCCAATAATTATTAACGGTTACGTGTTTAGAAAAATGAACTCACCCAACCCAAACAATAGTTGAGTTTGTCCTCTGAAATATCACCTTCGTCTGAAACAACATCAGAAGTATCATGACAATCTTTTACAAGATGACCGAAGAGATGACAAGAGTAACAAAAGTTTGGTATGTACCATACAAAAATGCTCATGTTGAATTTGATTGATTTATAAATATTTTAGTACTAAAATGGCGAATTTAGATCTTCTAAGTCTTCACTCTAGAATTTTGTGACTTGAAAGTACAATGATTCATGGCAAGATGTCGAATCAAATATTCAATTTGAAAGCTTTTTGTCATGAACGAGGATGAACATTTTAAAGAAATAGTAATGAACTTCACGAATAATGCTTCTTAATCTACTTTGAGTCCGGCCTTCAAACTTATTTAGAGTAAATTCGACCTAATTTGAATCTTATAATAACATATTTCTCCAGTGCACGCGTGCTTCTTTTGGATTAAACACCAGTTTTCTCCAAATTTTGGATTTTTGAAATAGCTCATTGTACTTTGGAATGGTCCTTCAACTTCTGGAATGCGTTATTGAACTTCGGGAACTCGTACTTCTTGAATTCTGACTTTTGATTATCGACGGATGATGTGCTTCTTGTATAGGTGAGGAAAAGAAGAAAAAAATTCTACTAAGATTTGACTCTATCATCCTTTCTTTACCTGCAATTAATCTATAATTGTATTTATACTTGCATCAACTGGAACAGAACCCCAGTAGTTTGAAAATGAAAATCACAGCAGTTCAAATCAACCTCCAAATGATCTTTCCTGTCTCAAAATGAAAGCCAATGGTCCTTGTTAGTGTTGTTAAACAAGCTGAGCCGAGTATTTTATTACTCGAGCTCGGCTCAAGTTGTCACGACCCCTAGCTTGCTTAGCTCGTTAATAAATAAGCTAAAATTTTGATCTCGAGCTCGAATCACGATAGATAGGGTTGAGCTCGGCTCATCTTTGTTTGATTTTTAATCAAGCTTGAGCTCATTACTAAACAGACTTAACTTATACGTGTCACGTGCCCGGCACATGTGTGGACCTGAATGCAATTGAATATCAACTATTATGTGTTTGAATATAATTGAATTCTGACCGTTGTATTTAAAAAATCAGTTTATTATTAAAAAATATTAAAATTTATTAAAAAACTAATAATTTTATATTATTAAAAAATATTAAAAGTTATAAAATTAATTATCCAATTTCCATAATTTAATTATAATTTTTGAAATTTTATGTACTTATTTGCAAAGTCATAAACTACTTTTGGGCCATATTAAAATAAACCAATTTTGCAATTCAAGTCCCTCATACAACCCTAATTCTCAAAAGCAAGGGTTTCTAGTTTGTAAAACATTCAATTCAACCCCTAGTTATCAAAATTGAATCCAAACACCAATCAAGGTCCAATCTCATAAACTTAAAGCTTCAAATTTAATCATCAAACATATTTGAAATCCAATTCGAAGAAGAAGAGAAGAAAGATCGGAGAAGAAGAAGACAGCTCAGAGAAGAAGAAGAAGAAGATAGTTTGGAGAAGAAGATGATACATCGGAGAAGAAGAAGACAGATCGGAGGAGAAGAAGACAGATCGGAGGAGAAGAAGAAGACAGAGTAGAGGAGAAGAAGATAGATCGACAAAGAAGAAGACAGATCGGAGAAGAAGATAGATCGACGGAGAAGAAGAAGAAGAGCATATTGGAATTTACTTGATAGGGAGACGAAGAACGGAGAATCAGAATGGAGAAGAAGAGCAGACGAAGATTAGAACGAATCAACTCGTTTAAATGCAGCGAATCAAATCAATGGAGTCTGATTTCGTATAGAGCAATTGAAAGTAGAAATTGAGGAAGCAACTCGTTTGAAGAAGCTGTCGAGGCGGTAGCCGGAGAAGAGGATTCTCAGTGGAGTAGCCATTTGAGATGGAGTGAAATTCTTAATGAGAATTAGTGAGGTGGTGTTTGCAAATTCTTACATGGCTATATCCTTTATTTTAATTATGATTGGAAGTGGGATAAGAGGTTGTTTGGTTTTGCCACAAGTTACTGTAGCAACTTATTTGGTCAACGGATTTTCGACAAGGACCAGATGTACTTGTTTGACTAACGGGTACCCATCTGTGAGAAGGGCATCTAACAGGGGAAGTGTATATGTAATTGATCCTTACTAAAATATGCAATATAGATGAAGAGAATTGAAGAGAGAACTATGATCAGATTAAGAGATCACAATGACAAGAACGACACATGAACAAAACCGGAGAAATAAAAGCCTACACCTAAACACCAGATGATGTTGAGTGGTTAAAAAGGAAAACAGAACTAGTTACTTACAAGAAATCTTAGTGTAAAGAAGATAGTTCGTTTCTGGCTTAGTTCGTTAAGAAGGAAGCGTTCATTGCCAGATCGCTCAGGAGCCGTTGATCTGATCAATCGTATGACCGAGATTAAATCTCATAAAAGAGGGAAAAGTTGTTAGTTGGAGAAGAAAGCGAGCAACTATTTATATTACGCCTAATTGATTACATCTCTTAGTAATTCGTGTATATAAACTTCAATCTCTGTAATTGAGCTAGAGAAGCATCTTATCATCTTTCAATTTTACATTTATAGAGAGAGAAACACTTGTGTGAGAGAGAATTGTAGAAATCTATCGATCGCCATTGTTGCAAGGTTGAAGGTTTCGATTCTTGTAATCTTTCTAGTAACAGTGAATCGATTCTTGTTGTTCTCCGTGCACGTAGGAAGGATTATCTTCCGAAGCACGTTAATCCTTGTGTTGATTTCGTTTTAGCTTTGATTGTTCTTTGTTTGGTGTTCATTGATTCGTTTTCAATTGATCGTAATTGGTCGATTGTTTCAACAATTGGCGCCGTCTATGGGAAGTATCGATTCAAAACTGTAATCAATGGCGTCTAAGACGAGATTCGGCACAGAGAAGCTGACGGAGAAGATTGATTTCACCTTGTGGAAGGCGAAAATGGAAGCTCTCTTGGTTCAACAAGGAGTGGAGCAGGCATTGCTCGGTGATGATGGATTCGCTAAGGATTTTGATGAAGCTGAGAAAAAGCGCATCATCGGAAAAGCGAGGAGCACTATAATTCTGTCACTTGGAGACAAAGCATTGAGAGAAGTGATCAAGGAGAAAACAGCAAAAGTTGTTTAGGATAAGCTTGAAAAGTTGTATCATGTTAAAACTGGGGTTAGCAAGATCAAACTCAAGCAGATGTTCTTTTCATACAAAATGAAGCCTGATAAGTCGATCACTAATCATCCTGATGACTTCAATAAATTGTGTGCAGATATGGAATCTCGAGAAATGACAGTTGGTGAAGATGACAAGGCAGTTATGCTTCTAAGCTCTTTACCCAAGAGTTATGAATATTTTATTGATGCAATTGTGATGAAGAGTTCAGCCTTCTGTTGTGTCTGTTGACCTTTCTTCTATTTTATTCTTGTCTCTAGAACTAGGGGTGTAATATTTTTAAAATTATTTATTCATTGGTTGATGAGACTATAATTTAGAGTCTCATTTGGTCCTTTTTAACGATCTTTGTTAGTCTTTGTTCTTAGTTTTATAGTGGTTTTTGTACAATTTTATGCTTTGGTGTTTTGCTTTCCTTTTGCAAGAATTAATGATTTTTATCTAAAACGGGAAAAAGCTACTTAGCATGGCTCATGGCTGAGGATTCTTCCTTGTGGCGAGATTTTCTGGCTATGCGATAGATTTTGCAAGATGAACTCGTCGCGGCGAGATTTTATGAGGCTACCAATATTTCTGAGATCGAGGCTACTTGGCATTTAACCCTTGGCAGATTAGCGAGCCTCCCTATTTTGTGGTTGAAGCTACTGTGGCCTTGAAATAACCATGGCGAGAATAAGCGAGAAGATATATAGTGCGACAACAGAAGACTCGCCGCGGCGAGGCAAATTGCCCGCCGCGACGAGACGGGCAAATTCAGAACTCGTTTTTCCTTATAGATTAGATTTTGGATTCTTTCTTTCGGACTTTGCCCTAGAGAAAAACCTAGTTCATAGAAAAGCTCCATATTCATACTTTTTTACATTGAGACATATTTTGGAGCTTGGTTTTATCCTTGATTGATTTATCGATATCGAATTCCTGATCACCGTGGTAATTCTCTATTGTTTATCTCTTTACAATTCGTTCTAGTTCTTGTTTGTCGGTGTTGTGAGCTTCATCACGATTATCATTATGTTTATGTTTATCATGAGCAATATCTTGAAGTTTTTCATCTTTCAATCTATCATGAGTAGCTAAACCACTCCGAACACGATAGTGATGTGAGGGAGATTGCGTATTCGCTTCTAGGGTTAGGATTCGTTCATATAGGTTCGTCTAGTTCAAATATCTTCGTAAAAACCTTTCAATCCAATAAGCTAGTTCAAAGATTCTCAAAGTCGTTTTCGGTTAAGGATCGTGGATTGACAACCCACGATTGCTCTAGTTCAAAGATTTTCAAATAACGTTTGGTTGAATTGGAATTGAATATTTTAAGTACACCGACCGTGTGACAAGTATGAACGATTTTCCTAGAGCGAATTAGCACCACTCGATCTAACTACTGTGTTCTCTTCTCTCTCATATTTAAAGCGGATATACCTTTTCTATTTTCTAATTATTAGTAGTTCACAACTCGACAATTCAAGCGACTTACATAGTGACTATTTGCATTCAATTGCTTGGTAGATTAATTGTTTCCTTAGCGAACGAATCTGTGGTTAGCTTTGTTTATTCTACAACAACTGCTTGCTATTTGTTTCCAAGTATCAATTTGAGCACATCATTGGTTTCAAGTCGGACTTTAGTCGAGTTTTGAAAAATACAAATCTTTCTCAATGCTTCCCGAATCTCAATCTTCGAGTCTTCAAGTTGTTACTTAAGCAACTCGTGAAAAAGCTTGGTCAAAGCTTGAGATCGAGATCGATCAACGAGCTTGCTCATGAGCAACCTCGACTCGGTTTTGAGCGAATCATGAGTACTATGATAAAAAGCTCGACGATTAAGTGAACAACTTCATGAACATATAAGTAATACATAGATGCTATATATTTATACTTACATATACATTCAGTATAAGTAGTATATTTCAAATCATATACAAAAACTTTTTCATGTACGTATATATTGTGTTAAAAAATATCTTAACATATTAGTATTTGAAAATTGTATTAATGTAGTATATGTAGTACTTCATTAAATAACAAGTTAACTTATTTTAGAGGATAATAATTAATTTGATTTAGTAAATCGTGAGCAAGCTCGATGCTCAAGAGCTTAATGTCAAGCTCTTAATTTTAAAGTTCGACAAAGATCGAGCTCGAGATTGTGATTCGACTTATAGACACGAGTATGAGCTCGATAAGGCCCACGATCGGCTCGAATCGACTTGTTCACACCCCTATCTAGAACTTTTGGTGCTTTTGGTTTTGGTCCTTATATTTTCCAAATCTTCGCAGATGACCCTATTGACATTTAAATCTTGAGTCCTTTTAATTTTTGGATTTTCCTATATTTATGAGATGACCTATTGACATTAATATCTTGAGTCCTTTTAATTTTCTCGAAATTTGCAATACTTTGTTTCTTACATGTCATGATACTAAAATATGTTCAATTCTTGAAGAGCATCCTAAGACAGTTTAGACCGGTTAAATGGCTACAATCCCAACATGGTCCATTTATCTATTTGGGCCTGGCACTCATCCAACACTCCTATAAATAGCGCTCTTACACATAAGGTAAAACAAGGCCCCTTTATCCACTAGGCGGTCCTCAACTCCCTACACGCAAAAGTCCTCATCCCAATTTGACTACTGAGAGCGGGTTTACCACATGACCCCCAGGTCCTAGGTACGAAAGGAAGAAAGCTCAAGTACTCAGCTAGAATATAGAGGGAAGGAACTTAAGTTCCTAAGCTTATTCGGATAAGGATCTTGACTTGGTACCCTATCTCACGACTTCTACGAACTTAGGAAATACTCCTCATCAATATGGATTCTATATTATAACAAAATTGATGTCACAATAAAGGGAACCTAATCTCCAGGCCTCCACCATAACAAAATAAGAGAAGAAAACTATCACCTAAAAATAATGAAATCTTTAACTTGAGTTGGGAAATTAAAAAAAGAACATTCAAATCCTGTGATTCTACTCCAAGAAGAATCGAACACATACTAATGAAAAGAGAAGTGTACATTATGCTAAAGATATTGTACTTATACACACAAGTGATTACAGTTGTACATTTAGCATAAATACTTGTACTTTACAGTTATAGTTAGTTAGATTAGTGAAGTTCTATTTAAAGACGAACTCTCTGTAATCAGAATTACTTTTCCATTTCATAATTCATTCTATAATACTCGATTCAAGTAGTTTGCAAATCCTGTATCTTAAATTTGTAATGCAACCACGTTGTTGCCAACATAAATAAGAGATATAGTTAGGTTATAATAAGATAGTTAGGTTGGCAACACTAAAAGTAGCCCAACAAGATAGTCTCATCACCATGAAACAACTAACTTGTCTGAATTATGAATTATCGTCATTATTAGTAACTTTCTCCAATGGTTTTGTGTGGTTGCCGTTTCTTTTTGTATGATGATCACTTGCTCCAATGGTTTTGTGTGGTTGTCGTTTCTTTTTGTATGATGATCATTTATATTTGATCAGATCGGAGCAACATCACATATAAACTATAAACAACATCTTTTAATTTAACGTCATTGTATTGAAAACTATTATATTTTTATTATCAACATTTTAAGCGTGTAATATTTGTAATTAAATATGTTATGTTAATCCGGTCTCTCCGATTGACGGTCAATCACATAATTTGATCTAAATGTTAATACTTTAGAATAAACAAGCCAAATTCTTGTAAAATATTATGAAGTTAGTGATTATTGTTAATATGTATTCATCATTCAAATAGATTAACTTATTAAGGTTATTAACCAAAAACCTCCTAAATAATATGGAAATTACACACAAACACAAGCTCCGGTGGATTCTTACTTATAGACTCATGTTGTGAAGTCAACGTTGTTTTTTTTTTTTAAATAAAAAGGGGTGCACCGACCTATTAGTAGAAAGAGATTAAAATGCAGATATCTGGTAAATACAGTATATGTAGCCCAAAAGTTAAGCCAAGAGTTAGAGACAGAGCTACATCTAAGAGGAAGGGAATACTCTCTAGCTTGAACAAGAAGCTCAACTACTAGCGAGTGATGTTTCCAATTAGAATCTCTAAACTACTAAAGGGGAGGGGCAACATATATAAAATCAAGGAGGCTTAAGGGAGCCTTTACAAAAGGAGGCCTTTGAGGGCAAGTACACAACCAATAACTAAACTGTAGAAAACCAAGAAAGTCGAAGAGACAAGGACAGCCAAGAAAGAGTAAAGTAAGCAGTACAATGCACTAGAGCCATCATTCTCAAAGGACAAGGAGATAAATGCAATTGAGCAGAAGTAGGCAGCTGCTTAGCAATAGGAGATCCAGGCAAAGGTGAAATTCTCTCATGCTGCAAAGATAGAGCAAAAAATATCCAGCACCAGCTAACACACCTCAAAGTCTTACAAATGCTTGAAACAAACTTGTTTGGCATCAAACGTCTAGTTCTGAGGTGTTCCACAAATAGTAGCATCTTGGACAACTTCATGGAGAAAGTAGAGACAGTTGGAGTGTGTAATCCCATGCTTTCCAAAACAACCAAGCAAACCAAAACTTGACTAAAAAAACTGTTAAAAGAAAAGTTCATGAAACAAACCTTGAAAATACCTACAAAGACTCAGTTCTAGACAGCTAGAGACCAAGAAACCTATACAAAAATCTAAGCAGCTGAAGGAGAAGATCAGCAGAAGACATGTACCAAGGAGCATACAAAAAATAAAAACTGCCAACTTTCTTGAAAGAAGAGCTACTGGCTACAGAAATGCCAAGATAACACAACAAAAGCTCCATATTACAACCAAAAACAACCCGCATACAAATATCTAGAAGGATAGGAATTTCAGCATTAGTATGAGTAACAAAAATACGTAAATATGTAATGGCATTTGAAAACAAATGAATAGTAGTTTCAGCCGTTGCACTGCAAATAGGACACTAGACTCGGGGAGTATGATACGGGCTAATTAGTACATTAGTGTAATATTAATTAGTATTATCAAGATGATGCCTATTATTAGTAAATGTTTTAATATTGTATTAGAAATTAGTTTTTAGAAATATGATAGAACGGTTGTAGTAATGGATAGAGATAGGTAGTTATGTATGTTTGTAATCTATAAATAGGGTTGTATTTGCGTATTAGCAAGATATGAATGAATAAAGAATTAAGTCTATTTTTAGTTAATCTCTTATCTTTCTATATTTCTGGAGTCTTTAGGATTCAGACTACCAAAACATAATCCCAATCCACTTCCATTACTAACATTTGGTGCTTTCATCCATTGAAATAATGCCTCCCAAGCCCAATCAATCCAACTCTGCATCCGACGATTCACAAATTGCAGAATTTATACGTCAAGTTCAGACCGAATTGGCCGCAGTTCGTTCAGAAAATTAGCAGAATAAACAAAAATTGGAAGCATTTATATCTTCCAATACACAACAAATGGATGCAATCATGCACTTCATGGCAGAGATGAAAACTCATTGGCAGAAACCTTTTTCATCCTTTCCATCAAATACTACTCCTACTAACCCACATTCCACTCAACCAAACTTTACCGCTCCGAATCCCGATTTACGTCCTACCATACTTAAGACACCAAAACTTCAAATGGCTATCTTTGATGGTTCAAATTCGTTGGACTGGTTGTTTCAAGCTAACCAATATTTTTCTTTCTACAACATTCCCGAAGAGCAACGCATTTCCATTGTTTCATTTTATATGTAGGGTAAGGCTCTGAGTTGGTACAAATGGATGCCTGACAACGCACAATTCACCACTTGGAGAGCATTTTCTCGTGACTTGGAACTTCGTTTTGGGCCCTCTACGTATGAAAACCATGAAGCAGCATTATTCAAGTTAGAACAAACTGGGTCAGTTATGGAATATCAGGAAAGGTTTGAGAAACTATGTAATTGTGTGACCGGATTGTCTGCCGAAGTCATACTTAATTGTTTCATTTCGGGTTTACAGACATTCAAAATGAACTTGCTGTCTTCAAACCATCCACTATATCGCAGGCCATTGGTCTTGCCAAACTTGTAGAAGCCAAACTAAATAATTCTCTGCCTCCATCTCCTTTTATCTCACAGGGTCCAAACTCAATTCTACCTACCCCTCCTACGGCCCTTGCTAAACCCACTAACCCATTACCGGTTCGTCGTCTTACTCGGGAAGAAATGACCAGTCGTCGTGCAAAGGGGCTTTGTTTTAATTGTGACGAGCAATTCAAACCCGGTCACATGTGCAAATCTCCACAAATTCTCCTACTCCTTGGTGATGACATGCAGGCTGCCCCTTCCATTTCCAACGTGACACAAGAGGCTGAACCGCCAGGCCATCATCATAAGTTTACTGATGATGTTCCTATGCCTAGTCAATATTATTTGTCATCTTATGGACCTTCAGGACAAGTCCATTTTCAAGCCGGCAGGAATTGATACGGGCTAATTAGTACATTAGTGTAATATTAATTAGTATTATCAAGATGATGTCTATTATTAGTAAATGTTTTAATATTGTATTAGAAATTAGTTTTTAGAAATATAATAGAACGGTTGTAGCAGGATATGAATGAATAAAGAATTAAGTCTATTTTTAGTTAATCTCTTATCTTTCTATATTTCTGGAGTCTTTAGGATTCAGACTACCAAAACAGAATCCCAATCCACTTCCATTACTAACAGAGTATTTATACACAAGATTTTAGGAAACTGGGAGGGCATTTCGGAGAAGTCAAGCGAAAACATTGATCTTATTTGGGATATTTAGGCTCCAAACAAAATCCTAATTCCTGACCTCAACGCTGCTACTGTTAGCAATGCATCTTAAGTTCAACAACTTCTACCCAACGATGCCAATGGGATCTGTAAAATAAGTTAAACATCTTCAACCCAAAAGAAAGCATTTACCAACTCCATATCCCAATATTAAAGTAGACTGGTCAATAAATATTGCGACAAGCAGTTCCGTTTCATTATGTATGTCAGGTTGATTGGTTTCATGTTCCCATCTCTTGATCAATGATTATAAATATACAATACTGTAGTAACAATTTCTACCAAACAACTCTATTATCCTTCAATTACATACCAGACAGAATTAGTTTCTTTACTCAGCTTCAAATGAAAAAATAGAACTAATGGGGTCTGAGCTATAGAACACTATAACAAGTCAGAGCCAAGGCAGTATAAATCAAGTCATCAGCGTTAGTATCAATGAACAACCTATCTATTTACAATAATTAAGGACAACCACATTATAAGCTGCTAAAAGAGACAAATTCTATCAATCTCAGTTGCAACAAAAATAATCTCTTATCACCAAACATTGAAAACCAAATTATCAAATGTAACATAGAATTAATAACCCAATTTTCCCGCAGTGAGCTAACCCAGGCATTGATAAATAGTTACCTCATCAATACCCAGAAAAAGGGAAAATTAGGGATCCATGATGAAGTTGAAAAAACGACAGCGTACATTGGACCCAATTTTAACTTGATTTTCTTAATTTTAATCGCTTGCCAAACAGACACTTAAAAACTATATTTAGGAACATAATTAAACTCGCATGTGTGACAACATCACAAATATCACCGCATCATGTGCTAGGTGAATTCAGGGAGTGTTAAACTTTTGATAAGCATGATATGCTACTCATCTCAATAATATAATTCATGTAAGACCTACATCCATCAATCTGACGGTAAATAATAAAACCTAACTGTTACAGGACAAGGTACACCAACATGCAATGCCGTCATGAAACATACGGAGTGTTTGGTTCGGCTACAATTGAGTTATCTCGATTGAGTAGAGTTTTATGTGCGATTTATCGTATAAAGCTGATTCGAGTTGAGATAAGCTCGATTTAAGTTAAGCAAAGACTCAATAATTCAACAAGTAGGCAAGTGAGGGTGGAGAACTAAATAAAAATATGATCGTATATAAGTTGGTTGTATTCAGCCTTTAACACGTTAAAGTGTACTTAGATTCAATTAATGATTAAGTGGAGTTCTAGTAGATAGCCTACAAGTTCTTAAAATCTATGCTGGGGGGTCTCACTGTAATGTACTGTAATAATGTTCCGTAATGGTCGCTTGTCCAAGAAGATCTTATAGCTTATTCATTTACAAAAAACATTACACTTAAGAGAGGCTCTATTATAAAGTCTATCGATCACATTTATTTGAAGAACCTTTCCATTCAAAACCTAACGTGACAAAAAATAAAAGAAAAAAGAAAATACACGGGCCTGTAAATTAGAAACTAGTTGAGCTGGAATTTATATATAACGTAACTTTATAATTTATTCTGGGATATTTGTGTATAAGTAACCCGTAATTATTCTACATAAGAAGTGTTAGTTGAGCACACGAAATGAGGTCCTAATAAGATCTTTCCCATCGCGAGGAACGATGTCCTTGGCCTTCCTTAGACGGGCTGCAATCGCCTAACGGCGCGCCGTTAGCCTCCCGCGTTGTGTAGGTTCCTTCTGCTGGTTGCTGCCACTTGGCGATAGCTGAGGTCTCCTATTTTTTAAAAAAATTTAAGTTTTGTTCGATTTGAAGCGGTTATAACTTTCAAAATAAAAATCTGAAAAATAAATAAAAATCAGCGTCTTTATTTTTAAGAGATACATAAATAGAGGCCACTCTTGTATGTTTGGATCATCCATCTCTAACTCCTCTTTCTCTTAATTAAAGCTTAAAAAGCTTCTTGACTTCAAAAGCACTGTCAGCTGATTTTCCGGCGACATGGGCGAAAACTTCTTTGCTCCAGATCCGGAGACTATCAATGGATGAAACAAAGCGCTTTTGAAGCCTACGAGAAGTTGATGTTAAAGCTCTCCCAAACACTTCTCCTGACCCAATGAGCCTCGTCAGGCCTTTGTTCCAAATCTCTACCAAGACCCTACACTCAAAATTACCATTCTCAATCTCCCAAACACCAATGTTTTTCCAACCGCAAGTTGAGGTTGTTCCTGAGACGCAGCCGGAAATTCAACTGAACCGGAGGCGTGGGAAAGGAAAAACCAAAGCCACGGAAGAAGCGACAACCAACAATGAGAAACCACGGAACGTAATCTACAACCCGAATGAGGATTTGGTTCTCATCTCTTGCTACATGGCTGTTAGCCAAAATTCTATCATTGGAACGTCTCAGAAGTACGCAACTTTGTTCCGTAAAGTTCAGGAGAAGTTCGAGGATGCCTGATGAGACGATAATTTAGAGTCTCATTTGGTCTTTTTTTACCGTTCTTTGTTAGTCTTTGTTTATAGTTTTTAAGTGTTTTTTGTGCGTTTTTACGTTTGGTGTTTTTGTTTGTGTTTTGCAGATTCTCGTGTTTTTAGGTGAAAAGAGGAAAGCTTGATGGTTCTAGAGCCATGAACTTGGAGTAAAAATCGAAAATGGAAGTGGATTCGGAGTTCGGACGAAGATTTGAGAGCCATTTTAGCGAAACTTGCAAAACGTGTAACTTTAAGGAGCAGTCTAGCCATTTTGGCTATAACTCTCTCATGTGATGTCCGATTGACCTTATTTTGGTGGCCACACAAAGATAATTCAAATAGATACAACTTTCATTTTGGAAGCGAGAAAATTCCTTCCGTAGTAAAAGTTACGAGCGTTTGAATCTGGCTGGAAAAAACAGTAGTTGTAGACTATGCTTAACTCGGTATCGTTCTCTAGGGAATCAATTAAGCTACCACAACGAATTAGAGTAAACAGTTTGTTTGTGAGTAACAAGTTGATTTTGAGTAATTTTACTTCTAAAACATGAATTAATATGAAAGCAAATAAACGGTTTGATCAAATGATAGAAAGTGAACCGGTAGTGATGATCGGTTATGCTAATTCGATACTAAGGTAATCGTTCATATTTGTCACACGGTTGGTGTACAGAAAAGCAATCAATCCAATTCAACCAATCTATTTTTCGAAGATTTCAAACTAGGGAAATCGTCAGGTTTGTCAGACTGATGATTCTTAACCAAAATAATTTAGAATATTTCAAACTAGCATATTGGATTGAAGGTTTATACGAGAGTTTCAAACTAGACGAACCTATATGAACGAAGATAAACCCTAGATTCAAATTTGCATAACCATCACATAACTACCGAGTTCTGGAGTGGTTTAGCTACTCGTACTTGAAGCGAGCGAAGAATTCATAATCTTAGATCATGAAAGCATAAACAAAATGATAATCATAGCAAGAGCATACAATTTGATAATCAATCGAACACAATTGTATGGAAGCAATAGAGAATTATCAAACTTACTAAGAATTTGATGTCAATGATTCGTCACAAGAGAAGAAAATTTGGCGCCGCTACTGGGGAGTTAACTCCCTCTGTAGTGTTTAGGAGTATTTTACGTATTTATTTGTTTGTTTATATTTTTTTATTTGTTTAGCTAGTTTTTGTTTTTTGTTGGAACTATTCGTGGTTTCCTGTCTTTGTGTGTGTAGGAACTTATGACAACCGAGAAGCCATACAAATTTCCAATCATAAAATCAAAAACCTATGGAGAATGGCTGAAGGAGAAAGCAGATCCATGACGAGAGGAAGTGCTTATGACTTCGACGATTTTGTAGAGAAAGATTTGTGAAGCATGGTTTGGTTTTTAGATTGAACGAAGAGTGCATATATCTTTGGGTTGGAGCTTGAGGAATGGATAGGATGTTTCTATTAGGGATTAACCGAGAGTAGTAGAATGATGTTAGATAAAGCTGCGAGACGACCCAAAGATGAGTTTGAACTTGGACAATTCTTTGAGTTTATCAACGTGCAGGTTTGTATTTATAAAGAGATGATGTTGTAGCACGAGAACATCGAGCATGAGAAGACAACCTGCCTTGCTGAGCTAACTTCCGAATCTGCCCCTACAGAACAGGAAGAAATACATTCTACTCCATTACCTGCTTGTGATTCGCACATCTTAGTTCCATCACACACATTGGACTGCACAGGAAGTTTCGACCCAATTTCTCGTTTTCATTTTCCCTCTGATTCCCATAGTTATTTTTTAGTTTTTGAATTTTTTGATTTGTTTAATTTTAGTTTGCAGTGAATCATAGAATTGTTAGAAAACTTGAGGAGAGGAGCTAAGGATGGCTCACAAAATACTGTGTATACCGGGAAGGATGCAAGGGATTCGTTCCCGTTTGATAATGGATAGCAGCATTCCCAAAAAGGCAGGCAATGACTATAATAAAAGGCACTTCCCGGGAGGCAACCCGGGGGTAAGTTTTCTTTTATTTTTTCTATTTTATTTTTTAGGTAGGAATAAAGGGCGTCTTTTTTGCCTTCTCTTGTCTTACACCTATTACATGATTGCAATCTGTTTTTCCTTCACTTGCTTAAACTTGAAACTCGAGACAAGCTAAAGTTTAGGTTTGGGGAGGGATTTTATGTATTTTGTGTTTGTTTTTATTACTTTCATAGTAGTGGTCGGTAAGCCACATAGGATTGCATATCTTTTTGCGGCCTGTGTGCCTTATTTGTCTATGCGGGGTGGTATGTTAGCCACTTTTATGTGCTTGTTTTGTTTTCAGTTTATGTTTGTGTCTTACCTTTTTAGATAGAGTCTTTTGGCCTGCGTTTTTTTTGCCTATTTTCAAAAAATTTCAAAATTTTTGTGATGAGTCTGAGTTATCTTCCAAGTCAAACGTCCATTGTAGGTGATAAATTTACTTGCTGCTTATGTTTTGTATGATAATTAGCTGGAAGTAGTGTAGTAGGTTTAAAATCCTACAAGTCCATTTTTCTTGTAAATAATAAGTTTGTGTAGCTCTTTAGTCCAAAAAGCCTGTAAGAAGCCTTGAGCCGATGAAAAAATATTGTACCGGCAACTGCATTGTGATTCATAGGATGTATCCTAAGAGACGGTCTCTAGATAATTTATCTAGAGACAGACCTATATTATCAAGAAAATGACCGATGTTATGAATCAAAACATCTATGTTCTCAACATTAGTGTTTTTTCATATTACAACAAGATCTATTTTGTTAACAACATAAACGTTTTAATTAATAACATGGATGATTTTATTGATAACATAGGCTGTCTCTAGATAAGTTATATAGAGGCCGTGCATCATGAACTTTGTGAAAGAACATATGAAGTTTATAAGGCTACATTCTCTTCAGCTGAAAACTTCATTCGATTCCATTCGATTCGATTCATTTCATTTCGTCTTGATTCGATTCGGTTTAGTTGATTCGATTCATTAAATTCATATTATTTTTGTTGTTGTTGTTGTTGTTGTTGTTGTTGTTGTTGTTATTTTATCATTTATTTACACACCCGATCTTTTGTACGAGGAAAATAAGAAAATTTATCCAATTGAGTTATTTTCAACTTTTTTTCTTTCTTTCTTTTTAATCGACTTTTAGTAGATCAATTAAATAAAGAGTATAATTACAATTTGAATTACCCTTCTTTCTCTAGTAAAATATGAGTTAAGATAAGAAACTACGAGAACGAGAGTACCATGCAATACGGTTCGCATACTCTGTACGTACATCTCTAAAAAAAATTTACATGTTCTTTTATTGGAAGATATCAGAACAATAGAATTAAACTCAGAAGCTAACGTTGAGTTTTTTCTCAAACTTAACAAAAAAAATAAATAAATAAAGCCAAACCAAAGTCAAACCAAACTCTAAAGTCTTTCAATGACTCAAAACTCCAAAAGCAAGTTAAGCCAAACCAAAGTCGGACCAAACTTTATAAAAGAACATTATCACAAACATTAATCAAATATACTTAATTTCTTTTCATAAAAGTTGAAATATGAGTATTGGGACATGAAAGTTGAAGAAGCGGTTTGGAAAATGGAACAAAATTTGGAGGTTACGGACAAGAAAGAGTGTTGATGTGCATTGTTGTACGAGCATGCGTGGTTTATGGACTAGTGATTTTGGTTAAGCTTTTAATTATTTTATTTGCCGAACATTGTCCATACTCTTGTAAACGTTTTCAAGTTGTAATAAATTTCACCGATTCAAAAAAAAAAAAAAATAGACAAAGACAGTTTGTACGACGATTAAAATTCGGTTTTAATCGAGTTATCATTCTCATATTGTTTTCCACGCGGTTGGTTTTAAAGTTTGTTATACAATAATAAATAAAAAGGTAAAGTGACAGAAAAAGAGTAGGAAGCTAAGAGTGTGAGAAAGATGACAAAAATAATATGTATTTTTAATTGTGATTATATATACCATCATATAATTGTTATTATTATTACAAAATAATTTATTCAGTTCAGTTCGGTTCGTTTCAGTTTCAGTTCCGTTCAGTTCAGTTCAGAAAATTGCAGTTGAAGAGAACATATATGCATTGGATATTCGAATCAGCACAATCTATTCGTTGGTAGATAATTTGGTGTATCAGATTGATTACGGATCAAACACAAGTTCATAATTTATTTTAAAATGTAAAATTCAATTTCTTTAAATGAATTAGTGGATCAGATTACGGATTTATGCAATCTGAATGTTTCATCCACTACGAACGGACTAAATTATGGGCAGAGTTTTTCTTATATCATTTGAATGGATCGGATAGAAATTTATCTATTGCACAACACCAATTCATACAATCTCCTCTATTCTTTTGGCACGTTAGTTACAATTATATATAGTGTGTTGTGAGAATGTATTGAGTATTGACAGTTTGACACGTAGAAAATCAAAAAACCTTTCTAGATATATATGCCGATTGAGTTTGAGTGGTAGGGTAGGTAAGCTTCTTTGAACAGTGCGATGCTGGCGGGGCATGTAACCAACTGTCGAAATAACGAGGAAAAGTCATCAAAATACTCCAATTTGTTGGAAAATTGAAACAGTCAATTAGTCGTGGACTTGAATTAGTATTATAGTCGTTCACACTTGGATTAGATCACATCTCAGAACACCATAAAAAAAGATGAAAGAACTAATACCATTCTCAATGGGTCATGGTGAATAGTGTCCGTCGTGAGCCACTGCTGAAATGACGGTTGAATCTGAAAAAATCATGTCCAATGAATCGGGGCCACGTCGATGAATATTGTTTTTCTTTAAAAAATATTTATCATATTATAAGAGCGTTTAATTTTTTTTTTTTGAAAGATAACTGCATTAAACATAAAAAAAATAAATAAATAAAAAACTAGCCTCGTCTAGACACTAAACGAGGAGTAACATAGTACGAGTCTTGAGATAAGTATAAACTAAGCCACGGAGGCCAAAAGTCCAAAACTATTAAACTAGGTCTAAAAGCTACAAATTTAGAAAGATTAGAATCGACAGCATCACTTCCGCTTCCTAACTTTGACAAAAGATCCGCCACCTTGTTCCTTTCACGGTACACAAAAGATAACTTGGAATTCCTTATTGCTACGATCATACTTCTAAGTTTCTCCACTAGAC
This sequence comes from Plantago major, assembly GCA_026545765.1. Classification (NCBI taxonomy): domain Eukaryota; kingdom Viridiplantae; phylum Streptophyta; class Magnoliopsida; order Lamiales; family Plantaginaceae; genus Plantago; species Plantago major. The sequence continues at coordinate 41,438 of JAIFAC010000203.1, read as the reverse complement.
GAAGATGATGCCAAGTCGGTGCTTGAAACCTATTAACACAATTAAACACGTAGTTAGAATCCGTTTGCAATTCAATAGAATCAAGATTAAGCTCGATTGCTACTTTCAGACTAAGATAACACGCCCTTATTAGTTCGGCTAAATTATTGTATGTTATCCCAATATAAGCAGTGGCAGCTCTAACAAACTTGTTGTTCTTATTTCTAATGATATACCAATTACCGCATGTCCAGGACAACCTAATCGAGCTTAGAAGTTGAAATTAATGAAATTGTATAAATATTCTTTTTAATTAAGAGTATAAAAGTCGTAAAATTTAGAATGATTGAAATGTAGTCAAGAGTGGTCTCTATTTGTAGAAGACGGAAAAACATGAAAATCAGTATAGCTTTTATATTTTATATTTTATGAATTACGAAGTAAAGTTTCATCATATAATTTAATTGAACATTTTACAATAACGGTTTAAGATTAAATCGTAGTTAAAGTTGAAAAATGTTGACTGCAAAAAGTCAAAATTTGACATTTGTTCCGAGGACGGAGGGAGTACAATATTAACTTCATCTCCTTGTGGTGATTTCACGATCTCACAACTAATGAATCGAGAACAAAGACTTTGGCCCGACATGTTTACTCATGGACTGTTCTTTGAATGATATGCTGACCAATGCACCAAGACAAATCCATGGTGTTTGACATTTAACTTTAGACAAAACTTGAATTGAATTATGAAGTTATTGAACAATAACTAACTAGAGTTGTGTTTTAAAGTTTTGTGTTTGATACTAAATTATAATGAGTTTGGAATTTTAAATTTTAGAGTTAATGAATAGTCACCCAACTCAGATAGCATAATATAGAATGAATAAATAAACATAAAGAATTAACATAAATCAACTCAATTGAGAGGCAAACAAGCGGGTCTACACACTTTCTAATGAGAGGTCATTTGTTCAGATCAATTCAAACTTATTACATAAGAATTCCAAAAAATTAAAGATGAATGATATTGGTAGTAATCCATCTGTCCGAGAGGAACTTTATACATGGTTGTGTAGTTTTAGATTAAAAATTAAATAAATAATAAAATATAAAAAGTGGTGAAAATGTGTAAAAGGTGGTAAAAATGCGCAAGTGTTTGATTTTATATTACTTGTAGGGTGTGTGTTTCCTTCAATTTTTATTAATGGAATCATATGGAACGGTTAAAACTTATAAATGTATCAAGTGATACGATACATATGGGAGATGGGAAAAGTAATCTTTCCGTCATGAGCTTGTACGTTTGTAATTTTAGTAGTCATGAGCTTCGTATATTACCAAAAATGAAAATTTCTCATGACAAATAATAAGCAATATCAACTTTCTGTTCAAATTATCGTTTTGCCACTAAAAGTATATTTTTCCCACATTTTTATATTATTATTCTTTAACTTTTCGTAAAGCAATATTAGCGATGTATGAAGTTCTTGGAGACGGAGAATCTATTGTTTATAATCTTAATTAGGGTTGCGTTGGATTAATCGATCAATCCGATCCAGTTCGGATCAATCAAGTTCGAACAACTAAAGGCTCGATCGAAATCCGATCCGAGCGATCGGATCGGTTCGGATAATCGAAAAAGTTGGATTGGATCGATTTAATCGAATAATCGAACTTTAATTAAAAAAAAAAGCTGAAATAGCATTTGTAGCCAAATTAAATACTAGTTGAGTTCCACATTCAAATAAACAAAATAAAGTTAAAGTTTCTTGGTCAAAGCAATAAATCTGAAAAGTTTGGAGTTAATGTTACATAATAACTAGTCGATTACGTTCTTTGAAGTAAAAATAGAAAGTCGTATTTCCGGTAAAATCCAACTTAAACGTCACCAAGTATTTTGTATTTTGTTTGGCTGAATAAGGGGAAAAAATATATATATTTTTTAATTAATTTGAATTTTCGGATTAATCCGAAAATCCGGCGGATCGGATCAGATTAATCCGAAAATCTTCGGATCTAAAATATCATAATCCGTAATCCGATCCGAATACATCACATTGGATCGAATTTTTAAATTTTTGGATAGAATTTTATGATCACCCTTAATCTTAATTAAACTTTGTAGTTAAACAAATTATCAAACAGCGATTGATTGCACGGTTATATATTCCAAAATCTCCCAGCAAGCGCAATTGATGAAAACAAAAGCTCCTCCATTCTTTCTGTCTAACACCAAACTACCTTACCTACACACAGCTGTATAACAAATATTTCCTAAATAATTAGTATATAGCTGTTCGTATCGTACACATTATACATACACACCGGACCGGAGAACATCTCTCTTCGTTTCACGATTAGGCCGGAAATTGAACATTCTCCGGTCAGATCGTCGACAACAATGAAGAAGCGAGCCGCCAGAAACTCCGTCACCTTGCCCCGCCCACAGGCGGCGGCGATTGACGTTGATTTGGGGACGAAGAAGAAGAATAATAACAAATCTCCGCCGGTTTGCGAGAGGCGGAAGCTGGTCAAGTATGAGGCCTTGCCGGAGTATTGTCAGGATAATGAATTCATTCGTGATTATTACCGATGTGAATGGCCATTGAAGGATGTTGTTCTCAGCGTTTTCTCCTTGCATAATGAGACTCTCAATATTTGGACGTATGTTAGATCATTTCTACCTTTTGATTTAGTTGATTCATTTTGGTTTTGATTGTTTGGATTGGGGATTTTTGCAGGCATTTGATTGGATTCATGATTTTTGCGTGGTTAACGGTGACGAGCTTGACCGATAAATTCACGATTGAGAACGTGTTGGCAACTTTATTCCGGTAACTATACTATACTATTAGTTCTAATCAAATTAGATTAGATTTGGATTTTGAACTCTGATTAATTAGCTGTTGCTCTTTCGTGATGATCTGATTGACTGGAAATCTGGAATTTACAGAGAAAGTTCAGATGGATGGTTGACGACCAAAATGATGAACCAATCCAACGGCTCCAATGCTTTTTTCTCGGTTAGTAATCATGATTAATCAAATTCAATTTCAAATTATTTGGCCTTTTACTTTTGCACTAGTGTTTCTTTATTTTTTAAATGAACCTGTTTACAATAGTGTTTCATACTTATTTTTTCGTTATCTTCATCTTAAAACTAATTCCGTTCAATTCTATTCAATTCTATTCAATTCTTATTCAATTCTATTCAATTCTTACTTCGATCTCCCATTTGATTCTACTACTATTGGTATTTTCCATTTTAATCTTATGTCCAGCTTTAGGTAAGATGTGGTAATTTAACTCACACTCGATCAACTTTATACCAAAATCAACTCGACGCATATTTAAATTACACTCAGACTCGAATAAATTCCCTAAATTGGGAGGTATAACAAGAACAAGTGTATGGGAGTAGAATATTTATTTGTTTTGTAATTTGTTTAAGAAAAATTAGTGGAGGAAGGAGAAGCAGAGTAGTATACGACCGGACAAGATGAGTAAATATCGTGTTTGAGTTAGTTTAGTCTTTTTTATTGATGTACACTTGTAGAAAAGAAAAGAGTATAGTTTCCATGAATTACGCTTGAAAGGCACATGACACAAACAGACAACCGACCTGCATTACCAGCTTTTACATGAGCATGTGAAAATGGGAACTTTTCTTGGAGACAGATAAGCAACAGTACAAGGAACAGCATCTATCACAAATACTTTGATATTAATTTAACTTGGGTCATGCATTTTTCAATCAGACAAGTAGATACAATTCTTTTTATATACCCAACATTTCTAAATTCAACTAGTTTAGTTTTATTGGATGTTGATTTTACTATTTTACCCCTTCATATACTCCCCCTTTCTTAAAAAAATTCAATCTTTTAGAAAATACGAAAAGAAAAAAAAAAAAGGGGATTATAAGAAATGGATGGTCTAAGAACAAATTATTAGGATTAGGTTTGTGGCCTTGCAGACTTCTAGTATTTTTATCCGGTATATTATTCAGTGTCAAACTCTCCCGACTTGGTTTTAGGAGATGTTTTTATGGATGAATAACAATAAAGGACTAAAATTGAATTTAAACATTTGCTCAGTATATTAGTAAATAGAATGTTTGTGGGCCATCCTTGATCATTTATTTAACACATCAAAACTTAATTATACATTTATTTTTTTGAGAATAACTTAATTATACATTCTCAGTTGCAATATAATGTTGAAAATCTATTCCGTTCTTATTTTGTTGAAATATTAATATAGGAAGCCTCTTCTTGTATCAGGGAGTACTATAAATGAGCTATGAAACTCAGATTTTGATATTAATCACAGGTCTACGTCTGACTTTCATTGAATATCGGGAGAATTTCAGAACCCCAGATATACCCAATATTACAGAAAAACCCAGCACTTATCACTAATTACGTTCAACCCCCTGCCGTTAGCCATTCCGTCAGTCAGCGCCGTGAGTCAACTTTGATGACGTCATAAACCCAAAAATGACGCCATTAATTAATTAATTATTTCAGAAAAATTCCTAACAAAATTTAAAAATTATGAAGTCATTAAAATTCCTGTGCTGCCAGTAATACCCATCCGAAATTGCCCATGACTGAATTAAGTTTATCTTCCAAATTCCAGTCCATAAAAAAAACCATTCTTGTTCTTCACTTCACTCCAATTTCTGCAACTTCCCACCATTAAAACAGAAGAAGAAGATGACACAGACCAAAGCCATGCTCTCCCACCTAGACCCAATCCTCCCTTCCTCCGCCACACCCACCGGCAAGTCCAAACCCTCCACCCACACACTCCATCGAAACCTTCGCCCAAGATTCACTCTCTGGTCTTTCTTCTTCATTTCCTTCATTTTCATCTTCTTCTACTCTCCTCCCTCCACCAAACGCCACTACTTCCAAAACCCTTCCAATTTCGGGAAAAGAATTGATGAAGAATGAAACTAACATTCTTACACATACCTTTTCCCAATTTGTTCACAATAAAAAACCAATCTTTGAGCAAAAAACACCTGAAAATGTCTTGCGTAATTGGATCCTGTATGAATTGGAAGAAGAATGGAAAGAATGAAGAAGAAAGGTAGTTTAATAATTGAGGGCAATTCACTCAAGTAGTTTCAGGATTCAGTTTTTGTTTAATAATTGAGGGCAATTCGTTTCAATAGCATCAAGGGCAATAAAAAAATGAAGAATGGAAAGAGTGTGCCATATTTTGCCATAAACTACTTAAGAGAGTGTGCCATATTTTGTCTCAATGTCTCAATAGCCCTGGAAGAATGGAAAGAATGAATCCCGTATGAATCCTGAAAATGTCTCAATTATACCAATGAATCCGTATGAATTGGAAGAAGAATTGAAAGAATGAAGAAGAAAGGGAAAGAATGAAGAAGATAGCATCAAGGGCAATTTTGGTATTCCACAAGGTTTTTTATGACATCATTATGACATTATAATTATCTTTTAAAATCTGGGAATTTTTTTTAAAAAATTTTCCGTCAAAGTCAACATTTTTCGTTGACTGACGGAGAGGCTAACGGCAGTGGGTCATATGTAATTAGCGATAAGTGCTGGGTTTTTCTGTAATATCGGGTATATCTGGGGGTTTCTGAAATTCTCCCTTGAATATATTCTAAAGTAGGTGTTTTAGTCAGCATATTAGATCCAATGTGAGCAGCAGAGTACTCTCTCTCTCTTTTATATGGCTTAAAAATTGAAATGTACTATATACATCAAGTAGTATCTGAACCTTTACGCTCATTGACGTTTTTTCTAATTGTCTTCCTCCAATATTGCAGAATTCATATACCAGACACCAGAGTGAATCACCAATTGTGATGGCCACTAGAGACTCAGACACAGTTCCTATGTGGCCTTGGTTTGTTTTCTTAGGAGGAGCGATGACCTGTTTGATCTTCAGCACCATATCCCACCTCTTCTCGTGCCACTCTAAGCGCTTCTACTACTTCTTCTGGCGCCTGGACTACGCTGGAATCTCCCTAATGATTGTCTGCTCTTTCTTCTCCCCAATATACTACACTTTCTCCGATCACCCCTACTGGCGCATGTTGTACCTCTCCACAATAACTCTGTTTGGAATTCTGGCTGTTATAACCCTGTTTGCACCTGCTTTATCCAGTGGCCGTTTCCGTTCCTTCAGAGCAGCCCTCTTCCTATGCATGGGATTCTCAGGAGTGATCCCAGCTTCTCATGCGGTAATGCTCCACTGGGAACATACTATGATGCTTGTTTCCCTTGGGTATGAGATTGCAATGGGACTCCTCTATGCCATTGGGGCGGTTTTTTATGTTACTAGAATACCAGAGAGATGGAAACCAGGAATGTTCGATATAGTTGGTCACAGTCATCAGATATTTCATGTGTTTGTCGTTGCTGCTGCACTTGCTCATTGTGCTGCCACACTCAATATCATTGAATGGCGACGGGGTTTATCTGCGTGAGGGTTGAATTTACGTTGTAGAGATGATTGTTTTAGTTTCATTCTTTGATATGTATATTTGTCCACGGAATGCTGCGGAGCAGCATGCAGTAGTAATTAGTCATTGTATTGTAGTAATGTGTTTTGAATCTGAGTGATCACTAGATGGAGTTAATAGATACGGTAGCAATGTATTAAAACATCCATTATTGGATGAATGGATGTATGTATGTATGTATCAAGCTACTCTGAAAAGGAGGATTCTTTTGGAGAAGTTTCAGAAACGTTTTTGCATTGTTATGAAATTAGTGGTAAAATTCATTTCAATATAAAAGGAACATGTACTTATTTGAACATTTATGGAATTACAAACTGCTGTAGTTAAAGCTTCAATTACAGTTGCATTGAGTTAAAGATGTCAACTTTTAAAAATCCCAAAAGATCAACTTCAATCATAAATTGGACAACTGGTTTCGTACATGTCTGCAAGATCTCGAAATTATATTCAGATTTCAGGTTTTAAAACCTTGAGATGCAGATTGAGCAGTTCCAGAATACAAACTTTTGAATGAGGCTCTATGTATGTCTGAACTACGAGATCAACATCGTACATTTAACTACAAAAAGGAACTACTGGTTTAATTCATTCTTCAGCTTTATATGACAGGGAGAATATGATAAACAGACAGAAAGGAACTACTAAAAAAGCTGCTGCCTTGAGTAAATCCTCTGTTTGTCTTGAAATTGAACCAATTCTTGACCAATCTCCACTGTACCTGAAAGAGAGTTAAACATCAAAAGAAACACCAGCTAGCATTAAGAAAAGCATTAGCAGAATTGAAACAAAAAGCAGACTTTATCAAGTTAGGATCTCTTCGTCTGATCATAACTGAATGTGTGTAAATTAGCTAATTACCGTACCCTGCATCGATGAACCCTAAAGCAAATACTCCAACAGCAGACTGAATAAGAATCTTGAAATTGGTCGGAATTTTGAGCTGGGATTTGTTTGCTGAAGGTTCGGAGAAATCCCTTTTCTTAGCTGGTACCACTATCTGAGTAGTAGTAGTAGTAATTAAATGTGGGCTACGGGAAATTAGATGGGAAGAAAAGAATTTGGATGAGACGACTAACTTCAACATTTTCTCATCACCTGGAAATGAATAGTTCAAGGAAAATGGAAGGATGGAAATTATGGGGAAGCCATACCGAAAAGATATGACCTCTCTAGAATTTGTGGACGATCTGATTCTCAACACTCAAATCTTTTTCTCTCTTCAACAACAGTACTGTTTTATTCACACAATTGCAATTTCATCCTCTTTATCCCCAAAATGTCATATTTTATGTACATTATTTATCTTTTTATTTATAATTGTGCCACATAATTACAATTAACAAATAATGAAAAAAAGTACAAGGAAAGAATATCGAAATAGTTGTTTGTGATGATGATTTTTTTTTATTGAATTAGGATTTTGGGTCGGTGTGAAATTGTCACTAAAGCAAAAATCTTTTTATCATGACCGTAGTGTATCGTAAAATGAATTTCGCGTTAAGGCAAGCGCCAATTTTATTTACAAAACAGTTTGAAAGGTAATTCAGAGCGTTTAAAACTCAAAATACAATAAATACAACCTTCAGAAATTACAAGACCTTTTCTAAACACCACTACTTGCTCTAACTCGACCTTGCCTCCACTAGCAACGTCCTCCAAACCACAGTCACTTACTTAACTGGAAAAAAGGTGTAAGGGTGAATCTCAAGCCACTCCTACCGGATCTTTCGAATATACATATACTAGTAAGAACTCACGACGCTGAGCGCAATGTCAAGTACACTCTATATCATCACGTGAGTATTTATTATAAAAACAATTAACATAATCTCATGGTAAGAGATCTTATAAACTCATAACAATCGATAATAAATATCAGGTTAAGGTATAAAGAACGTCTCTAGAGGGACGCTAGATAATATATTTAGAGACGAGCCTATCTTACCAACAAAATCCCCTATGTTATTAATCCAAACATTTACGTTGTTAACGAAATGCATGTTTTGTAACATGAAAAGGCCCAAATGTTAAAACATAGACATTTTGATTAATAAAATCAATGGTTTTCCTGAACGTAGGGCCGTATATATATACATGATCTAGAGACCATCTAAAAGAAGACTTGCTATATAAAAAGATCGGCGTTTTTTTTACTTAATAATATCAATGTTTTAAATTAAATTAACATATTTTGTAAAAAAAACCATAATAAAATTTTGTAGTAAATCATCAATGTGTACAATACACATACCAATTATAATTCGCGTTTTATCTAATAATGAAATGAACAAGAAATCGAAATTAAGTTTGCAACAATTTTCAATAAAGAATATGAAGAAACTTTTACATCTTATCTCTCAATTACAACATTATAACAACAAATACTATTATCTTTTAGCATTTGACAATAAACTCATTTGAAGGAGAGTAAGATCTAACTTTCATTAATGGTAATGTAGTCCATTCACTTGGTACCAAACTTAAGCAACTTCCTCTCTTATAATAGACTTATAATAATATACACACAATAATATCACATCATAGTCAAAATTGATTGCATGGATCACTTGTCAAAACAATAACAATACACTTTTAGCTCAATCAAATATACTGTGTAGCCAATAGTAATGGTGGCACATTCAACTTTCATAACATATCCCTACCATAGGGTCACATACACCAGGAGTACTCCAAAGCACGACAATCCCCCCGAAAGGGTCGCACACTTCATACTTCATACTTCATAGGCATATCGATGAACTTAAACATACAATTTTATACCATGCTTTTAACAAATTAGTTTTTTTATCACACATCACATGCATCGTAAAAATACACTTTTGGGTTTCACATATTTGATCCTTTCGAATAGACTATTATATCAAGTCCCATATCTTAATATAATAACCATAAGTTATTTGTCAAACAATAAAACTATATATATACGATAATACGAAAATAAAGTAAAAGTATCGAGATATTCCCCTTACCTCGAAGACGATTCGAAACAAGCTTAACCTAGCTAGACCACATAAACTCCACTAACTTGCATCTCGAAACCTTCACAAAACACTACGATGTAAGAACCCAAGTCAAATATCAAATCATAAATAAATCTAAGTAGGGTACAAATATAGAAAACCTACTCACTGCGCCAAGGTTAACAAAACCGTGAAGGATTTATGAAACTTTCCAAAGCAAAATAGCAAATTCTTCTTATGGTCTCAAAGAGGATGAAGTATAACGCTCCGTTTGGTATTGGAGATGGCCCATTCTATAAGGTAATTTTAGGCCCAATTTTTTGTTTGGTTTAATGAAGGTTGGGTCTTTAGTGGGCCATCTGACCGGGCCATAATCGAGGGGCAGCGTTCCTATTGGTTGTTGAAGTCTTCGTGGAGCTGTTGGCTTGGGTTTTGAGGACCCAAAATTATTGGGTTTTTTCTGGACTCAGTTTTGGGCCTCAGTCCACGTAGGATAAATTGGTATAAGTTCGTTCTAGTTCGTTTTGGTTATTGTCTAAAATTAACCTGTCTTGGTTTAACACTACAAGGAGTTGAAGGATGTCTTTTTCAGTTCTTGGTTTGGGATATAACATCATTCGGATTCTCAATATTCACAACAACCTTCCTATTGAAACTCGTTTATTTGACTTGGAAAATGGTGCTTGTTAGAACTATTGGACCGGAACTAGTACAGTGAACTGGGACAGAGAACGTTGACTATGGTATTGAGCCAACAATATCTTCAATGGTGATTAATGATGTGCAGATATGACCGAATCGTGGAAAATAAAACTGACAACCACGATTACTTTCTAGCCGGTATGAAAAGATACCGACCGTGCCGTAGGCGAAATTTCCACTATCAATAAAAGTAGAATTACAAAACTAGGTTTAATCAATCACAATGAATGATATAACTGCAAAGACTAGACCTAGAACAGACAATCAAAAATCTATTCTAGTTCGAAGACGCTAAAGTAAATCTCAACCCTTAGAGGCTAATCACAAGTGAATTCGACAACAATGCCTAGTAAAGCAAGAAAACCAAACCCTCAATAAATTGTGAATTAAATCTCTCAACGCGTAGTTTTCTTGCAAGCATTCTTCTTGTATATATAGTGAAGCCATCGATGATACAAAGAAGAACGCAGAGTGTTCTGTTTTTGCTTCTTGCGTCTGGAGGAAGGAAATATTCCTTAATTGGATATCTCAAACTCTTTATTTCCTTCTAGCTTCCAATGTGCCCATGTCTTCACAAACTCTTCCCTTTTTATGTTTCCTGCGCCCACATCTTCCAGACTGCGTTTGGATTCTTTCCAGCTCTTCCAGATTACATTGGGTTTCTTCCTTGTGGCCCAAGCTAACCAATCTTGATCCATTAAGCAATGTTGAAGCCCAACTTGATATTTCCTACATCATATTCATATAAAAACAACTACAAATGTCGAACCGGTTAAATTATGAAGAAAGGCCGAATTAATCTAATTATAAGTGCTAAAAATCGCACTTTCAATCTCCCCCTTAATTCTTGCCTTTCTTCACAAAACCTGAAGTAGTTGTTAGACACAACAGAATATGCAAGAAGTACCAAAACAAAACCTCCCTCTTAATAGATAAGCTCCCCCTTAATACAAAACACCAAGAGTTCAATTAGACGAACATTCTCCCCATTTTTGTGAGGAAAGAAAGAAAACAAAGTTTTTTTGAAAACTTCAACATCTTGGTAATCTGTTGAGGACCTGCAGACAAAGTACCAATGCGGAGAAACAATGTTGACTCAACATTGTCGTCAACACTGGCAAAGGTGGTAGCAGAAGCAGGAATAGAGGTTGGATCAGTTGGAGGGCAGTTTTAGGATAAAAGTGGATGGTCATTTACACAACTTATAACACAAGTAGTGATGAGGGCTTTTAGGTTTGGCTTAAAAAGGTCCCGCAAATATATATCAATACAACAAAAACTGTACACAACTGTTAATAACAGATTAAAGTTACAAGTAAAAACAGTTATATGTTAAGTCAAAGTAATCAGACAAAATGAAACAATCCTTAGGGAGGTTGACTAATAAACATGATTCTTAAAAAAATGACTTTTGAGCAAGAAAACAATGCAAGAGAACCAAGCAAAAAAACCCAAGGAATTTCTGGACCTATACTCCCCCTCAAACCCAAAACACATAGAGCAACACAGAAAAGAGCACATCAGAAACAAAAAAAATTAAAGTCTCTGTTGAACCGAAGGTTGACTCATCATTGAGGGTAACATCGAAAAATCAGACCACTCTTATTGTAAGCTGTCCAGGAAACCTATTAAAGAGAGTGCAGATCAGGTTAACACCACTTAATGCTGAAGGTAAAAAGAAAGAGATGGAAATACCAAAGAAACACACTCAACATCACCTCAATTTTAAAGCAAATACCTTGATTTAGAGTGGGGATGACCATGAGACAGTGAACCGTGTCAAATAATTGGAACACGTATGAATCCCGTCCAAAGCCGAAGCTTATGCGGAGTAAGGTAAACACACGTCTCATGGCATAAAAGACACTCATTGGCCACATTGGGCAAATTGGTACTCAATTTTGCAAGTGATCCAGAAGCATTACGAAGATCAACACTTTTGTGCATGTCAGTTGAAAGTACAGGCCATCAACCCTCACGGACATATGACACATTGGCCATGCCGGTATGTGGGTAGTATTTTGTCCTGCCCAACACGACCCTCGATGGAAACACTTCGAGCCCTTTCTCTTTGAATTCATTTAATTGTTGGAACAAAAGCAAGAGGTGACATCAAGTGCGAAACAAGGTACGAGTAGCAAAAGTAACCAAAATCAGTACAAATGGGCTTTATATGAAAACAAACACACTCCGAACTAGAGACCTTTGAACCTTAGTTTCAAGCAGTCTTTCAAAACCAATGAACCCCTTTTTAGAGCTGGGCAACAGTAACAACCAGAGACAAGCACAGAAGCACATAAACTTACACAAGAAGCAAACAAAAAATACATCACTTTTCTTTCTGCCATTGTTGACTGTGATGTTTAGTCAACAATGGGTTTAAAATCGAAGATCACAGAGAGCACAGACCAAGAGATCTTCTAAGACTGAAGAATCTCTCACTATCTAAAGGCTTGGTAAAAATATCTGCAAGTTGATTGGTTGTATCTATGTGTTCTATGTTTATTAGTTGCAGATTGACCAATCCCCAAGAAAATGATGCCTAATGTCTATGTGTTTCGTGCATGAGTGTTGAACAGGGTTCTTAGAAATATTGATCGCACTAAGGTTATCACAGAACATCAACAAGGTATCACTTTGAAGACCGTAGTCATGCAGCATATTTTTCAACCATGCTAGTTGAGTCACATAACTCCCAGTTGCTACATATTCAGATTCAACAGTTGAGAGTGACACACAGTTCTGTTTCTTGATATACCAAGACACTAAATTAGAACCAAGATAAAAGTAACCTCCACTAGTGGATTTTCTATCATCTAGATCACCAGCCCAATCAGAATCACTAAATCCCGCTAGATTAGTGTTTGTATCACATGCATACCATAATCCAAGATTAACAGTTCCTGATATATATCTGAGAATTCTTTTAACAGTAGTCAGGTGTTGATTTTAGGGTTAGACTGATACCTGTCACACACACATACATAGAACATGATATTAGGTCTGGTGTGGCTGGCAGATACAAAAGGCTTCCGATCATTGATCTGTACAATGTTGGGTCAACATCCTCTCCAACATCGATTTTGCTCAGTTTCACTAAGGTAGACAAAGGAGTACTGCACGGCTTAGAGTTTTCCAGACCAAACTTTTTTATCAAATTCCTGGCATATTTCTCTTGAGAAAAAAGAGACCATCCCTTTGCTGCTGAATCAAGAGCCCAAGAAAATAGCTGGATCCCCTATCATACTGATCTCAAAGGTACATGTCATAGCTTGGACAAATTGATCTACCATGGAAGGATTAGTCGAGCCAAACACAATATCATTAACATAGATTTGTGCAATGCAAAGATCTTTTCCCTGTCTAAGAATGAACAAGGTTTGATCACCCTCCCTTTTGTAAAACCAAAGCTGACAAGAAACTCAGTTAGCCTAGCATACCAAGCTCGAGGAGCTTGCTTTAGACCATACAAAGCCTTTTTTAGTTTAAAAACATGATTTAGATGGTTTGGATCTTCAAATCCTTTGGGTTGTCAACAAAAACTTCTTTATCAATATAACCATTGAGAAAAGCCCCATTAACAACCATCTATTTCAGTTTAATGTTCAAAGCACATGCCATGGCTAAAAAAAGTCTAATGGATTCAAGTCTAGCTACGGGAGCAAAAGTTTCATCAAAATCGACTCCTTCCACTTGAGTGTACCCTTGTGCAGCAAGACATGCTTTATTTTTCACCACAACACCATTTTCATCACTTTTATTTTTGAAAATCCACTTAGTACCTATGACATTAATATCAGAGGGACGAGGGACCAAAACCTAAACTTCATTAGTTTTGAATTGGTGCAGTTCATTTTGCATTGCCTCTAACCAGTAATCATCTTTCAAAGCTTCATTCACATTCTTAGGTTCATAAAGAGAGACAAAGCAAGAAGAACTTACCTATTGGAAGAGTGTAGACATACTTACTATATCTTTGTAGTTTCACCAAATGTTCTTCCTCAGATTCATCCCTTCATTCAGATCTCCAATCACTTGAGTACTAGGGTGATTTCTTCGGATTATAGGAGGAGGATCACGTCTGATCTTGTCGGAGTGCGGTGATATTGAGTTCTTCTCCTTTTGAATCTGATTCATCTGTGGTGTCGAGACAAAGTTGTTTGGGGCAGTGTTGAGTCAACAGTATTCTCAACATCAATCAATTTTTACTGACAATCTCTGGAGCTTGATGCGATACACACTAACTTTGTTTACGAGCAAAGGGATAGAATCATCAAAAGTAACGTTCACAGATTCCTGAATAGTTTGCGTCCTTGGATTGTACACTCTAAATGCATGACTATTAAGAGAATATCCAACAAAGTTACCCTTGTCACTCTTTGAATCAAACTTCCCTAGATGTTCCCTATGATTGAGTATATAGCATGCACAACCAAAGACATGAAAATACTTAAGATTGGGCTTCTTATCATTCAAGATCTCATAGGGAGTTGTTGCAGTTCCTGGTCTAAGGTAGACACGATTAATGATGTGGGAAGCAGTGTTGATAGCTTCAGCCCACAATCTTTTAGATAAATTCATGGAACTCAACATAACCTTAGCCATTTCTTGCAAAGTTGATTCTTTCTTTGACCACCCCATTTTGTTGAGGAGTTTTAGGAGCAGAAAATTCATGGAAAATTCCTTTCTTTTCACAAAAGCAGCAAAGAACTAATTTTCAAATTCCCTACCATGATCAGTTTGAATTCTTTGAACAACAGTAGAGAATTGATTTCTGATCCTAGCATGCAGTTTCTTGAAAGAATCAAACGTTTCATATTTTTCTTTTAAAAAATTACCCACGTGATGAGTCGGTTTTACACCGTCTCATTTGGTCTTTATTACCGTCCTTTTGTCATCCTTGAGTACAGTTTTTATTGGTTTTCCTAGAGTGTTTTTACTTGTTTTGTTCTTTGTGTGTTTTGTAGGTATTTGGCTAAACCGCACTAATTGAAGGCAAAATGGTGTATTTTACATGCATCTACAAGATATGGAGTTCTGATGCCACGTATGGATGCTAGAAGTGGAGCGAGGAGGCCAAAATACCAAGTATTGAGTCGAAAGGCAAAGCGGTCTTTCCGGAAGAGCGGCAACACCGTAATGCTTTACTGGCGAGGGCGGTTAACTTTGGAGATGCCGTTGCCCGATCCTAGCGTAACGTTTTGTTTCCTAATTCATCGGACTAACCGTACATTTTACTTTCTATTAGTTAGGAAAAAACACAATTAGTTTTATTATTATCTATTGTCAAGTTTTCATACTTTTTTTCTCAACCTAGACCTATTTTCCAAGGCAATTACCAATTCTAGGTAATTGAACCGAATTTCATCTTGTAATCCGAAGATTGACAATTGATTGGGAGCGTTATCTACATACTATTTGCATCGGTTCGATTCAGGTTCTCAATTCTAACTAGGATGTGTGACACGAAGGGTAACAATTGTATCACCATTCGAATCTCTGTTTCTAGTATTAGATTATGTTTATTGCTTGTTTAAATACGATATTGATTATGTCTTCGCATGTCATGAGTAGCTAAACACCCTGATTATGGGGTGGTGACGAATTCAATGCATGCTAGCTAGGGTTCATGTGATTATATACATAAGATGCGATTTACTTTGAGCTTTTTAGATTAATTACGTATCCAATATTTTGTTTGTTGTGTGTTACGTCAAAACCGTTGTTAGATTAAGCATTTGTTCATTTATAACAAAATGTCTTCGTCTTGCTTTATCTATCAGTTAGTTGCGAACAGTAATATCTGGATTAGCTTAATTAATTGTAACTTAGTGGAATTGAAGCCTCCACTAATGCTATCTGTTTTATGAAACCAAGTAGTGACAACTTGAGTAAATCGACATCGTTATAATCGCATGTTTCCTGCTAGCTAGCTTCTTTTCTGTCACCACACCATAACATTCATATCAATCTCGTTAAGTTTAAATCTGTTTTCTAGTTAGTCTGCATATTAGTCTAATTTCACATAGTTAATCATTCTGCTGCCGAAGCAAACAACCATTTACTGCTTTCCACACTGTTACTTATATTTGTAAACAAGACTCAGCTTGGTTAAGTCCTTCGAGACCGACCTCGGGGTTAACTTCACTGCACTACAAGTTTTCGTAGTGTTGAGAATTAACTCTTGGCTTAAACATAAATATAAAAACTTTGATATTGACACATCACCAAGTAAATCGAGAAAAATCATCAACTATGACAAAGATGTACCACTTACCACCTAGACTTTCAACCTCAATGGGAGCCATAAGATCCATATGCATTAGTTCAAAGCAGTTAGAATTTTTTTACATCATACATTTGAAACGGTGATGAAACAGTTCTAGTCTGTTTACCTTTCAGACAGTCACCACATACATGTTTACCTGCATTCCCAAGCTTTGGGATTCCTTTGACAACGTCAAGCTTAATCAGTTTTTCCATGTTCTTGTAGTTCACATGACCAAGCTTCTTGTGCCATATCACAGCATCATCTTCTTTTGCCAAATTGCATTTGTGGGGATCAGCCACCACATAACAATTGTCTGTTGACCTGACACCTGCCATAACAATATTTTTCTCTTTTCGAGTATACACTCTACATGCATGTACTTGACTTTCAAGTCATCATCACACAAATGGCTGACACTAATAAGATTAGCAGTTAGACCTTTTACCAAGATTACATTATTCAAGAGAGGGAAACCATCAAGATTAAGCACACCCTTTCCAAGTACTCTACTTTTTTGACCTCCACCATAAGTTACCATGCAGGTGCGTTGAGGAACAAAGTTGGTAAGATGGTCTTTAGCTCCAGTCATGTGTCTAGAACAACCACGATCAAAGTACCATTTCCCTGCATTGTCAGGTGAAGTAGCAATGGAAAAAGCAACATTGCATACTATGTTTTTTTTTGGGTACCCAATATTTCTTAGACTTTTCTTTCAAGTTTTCACGATTCGAGTAGTTTTAGCATTCGGATAATTAGGTGATGTTTTAGTCCTAGAAAGCGACTTTATTAACTTGAAGTTGAGGCAACATTAACATCAACACTAGCTCTTTCGGTTTCTTGTTCTTTCTCAAAGCTTTTTTATACTGAAAGCAGTAAGGTTTTATATGTCCAATTTTGAAACAGTACTGACACACAAAAGATTTCCTCTTATCTTCATTCAAAACACCTTTTTATTTTACAAAAATTGGTCCATCAATTAGTTCAGAAAGAGGTTTAATGGTTACCTTAGAGCAATCAGTGTCACGTTTTCAGATAAAAACATCGGATCTTGAGAAGTCATAACAACTAGTGTAACCCAGGCATTTGTTCCTCATTACCCATATCAAGACCCTCATCAAGCATAGCAGTAGCAGAGTTCCACTTAGCAATGAGTTTCTTAACACTTTCTAGTTCAGAGGTTACCTTTTCAAACTCAGAGTCTTTCCGAGTCAAAGCCACTTCAAGCTTCACTATGGTTTCTTTCAGGCTTTCATTCTCCCTTTCAAGCTGCTTTGCCTGTTTCTTGATCTTCTTCCATTCCTTCAAGAGCGCTTCATACATAAACTTCAGTTCCTCCACCATTTGTTTAGAAGTGAACTCTTCTTCAAAAGGGTAATCTGCACACACATCAACTGAACCATGAAAACAGTTATAGTTAGTAGAACATGTTCCTTCAAAGTCATCATAATCAAAGTAGATCATCTGCGACGATGTTGAGTTAGCACAGTTGACCAAACATTGGTTCCAAACATTATCTAGAACAGTCGACAGAGAAGCAACTTGATTATCTGCAGTTCCAGAATCCTGTTCATCACATGAATCATCACTAAGACAAGCAAGCAAATTCTTACCCTTCTTGCGAAGTGTGTTAGCACATTCATTCTGAAAGTGACCCCAACCTTGGCATTCAAACCATTTAACCTTTTCAAGTTTTTTGGGATCAAAAGCAGGAAGTCAATGGTTTTCTGAAACTTAGAAGTCTTCCGATTGCTTCGAGAGCTACCACTTGAGTTGTTTCTAAAGTTGGTTCTGCTGAACTTTTTAAGAAGACTATTGTAAGCTTTAGAAAACATCTCATCAGATTCATCACTACTGCTATCAGGCTCAGGGACTTTTGATTTTAAGAAGACTATTTTCACACCTTGTCGCTCATTCAAAGTTGTTCATCATAATTTTTCAAGTTGTTCATCAAGGAGTGAAAGTCTATAGTAGCAAGATTTTTTGTATCTTCTAAAACAGTGCATTTTGTATCAAATTTTGAAGAAAGAGTACGAATAGCTTTGCTAACAAGTTGTTTGTTTGAAATAGGTTCACCTAAAGTCTGACACTCATTAGCAATAGTAAGAAGTTTATAAAAGTAAGAGTCAATAGTTTCTTCTTCAACCATTCTTAAATTTTCAAATTTTGAATTAAGCATCCTAAGTTTAGTTTGCTTAACACTGCTATCACCTTCACAATGATTTTGAAGTAAGTCCCAAGCTTGTTTAGCAGTAGTACAATTCTGAATAATTTTGAACATATGAGAGTCGACATGAGCAAATATGGCATTTAAGGCTTTTTCATTATAGGAACATTCAGCATATTCCTCACCTGTCCATTGATTTTCCGGCTTAGAAATGATATCTCTATCAGCATCCGGACCTATGGTTGGTGCTCTGTATCCTTCAAGAACAAATTTCCAGGAGCGAACTTCAATTGATTTGATATGCGCCCTGAATCTGATCTGCCAGTAGTTGTAGTTCGATCCATCCAGCACAGGTGTCCTGTTAGCATTAAGATTGACATAGTCCATTGTAGCAGTACCAAATTCATATAACAATTAATTAGGTGGCTGGCTTTGATGCCACTTGTTAGAACTATTGGACCGGGACTGGTATAGTGAACTGGGACTGACAATGTTGACTATGGTATTGAGCCAACAATGTCTTCAACGGTGATTGTGACATTAAACAGATATGACCAGAATGCAGCGGAAAATAAAACTGACAACCACGATTACTTTCTAGCCGGTATAAAAAGATATCAGCCGTGCCTTAGGCGAAATTTCCACTATCAATAAAAGTAGATTTACAAAACTAGGTTTAATCAATCACAACGAATGATTAAACTGCAAAGACTAGACCTATAACAGACAATCAAAAACCTATTCTAGTTCGAAGACGTTGTAAAATCCCGAAAAATTTTATTGGACCGTCTATATGAATTTAATTTGGAGAAAAGAAATTATATGGACTCGAGTTGTTATACGGATTTTACTAGTTATTATTTTTATGGACCGTCAAATTGATACGGGCTATGATGAATTTATTGGATTGAATTTGAAATGGTTTTGGCCTAAGGTAAAAGTTTTTGGGTACGAGACAGACTTTAATCAGAATCTCTCTATATACATAAATTGCGTTAGAGCAATATAATTTCTTAGGTTATCCATCCATATATTATGTAAATCACAAGGGGCTAAACCACTTGATTAATTCAATCCTATGCGGAATTTTGTGGAATTAGTTGTATTTTAGCCAGTATATATTTCATTGTTATTTTTTGTATGTTATCTACATATATAGTTTTTATTAAATCTCATATAACTTTATCTACAAAAATCCGAAAAATATTTTGAACATATATTTGAATTCGTCGTGACAAGACGAATCCATAGACGCCAATCTTGAATAGTATTATTTCAAGAAATCATTTTATTCATTAGAATAAAATATAAAATTATTAAAAATATAAAATGAATTAATGAAAATTTAAAAATAGAGTATTTATTAAATAAATTCAATCTACGTGAAATTTTGTGGAATTAGTTGCATTTTCAACCAGTATATCTTCCACGATTTATTTTTTGTATGTTGACTGCATATATAGTTTTTTTTATTAAATCTAATATAAATTTATTCTACAAAACTCCGAAAAATATTGTAAACATATATTTGAATCCACAGTGACAAGACGAATCTATAGACACCAATCTAGATTATTATTATTAATTAAATAAATTATTTTATTCACTAAAATAAAATATATACTATTAAAGAAGATAAAATGAAATAATAGAATTTAAAAAATAGAGCATTTATTAAATATTTAATACTCTACCCATCTATTGAACAAGAAATTAATAGATATTTAGATTTTCAATTATAAATTTTAATTCTACGGTTGAGCAAAGTCCGAATAGGGGGGCGAGAATTTTGTTCCATGATGTTTTGCGGAGTTAAGCGTGAAATTAATGTTTTAGCCTTTCAGATTATCGATTAGGTGTTCTTATATAATATAATTAGAACGTGAGCGTGTCATTGTGGCATATAATTACAAATAATAATAAAAATATATGAAGGTAAGTGCAATCATTGTTTCAGATAACGAATTGTTTTTTTTAGTTGAATTAAGATTTTGGATAGTGCGAATTGATCTGTTCCAATTTGATTAAAGAAGATGAAGAAGAAATATTGGTTATCGTTGTTTTTTTTTTTTTAATGATGAATTGATTTTGTTGGAGTTTGATTAGGGTTTTGAATTTATTGGAGATGACATATTGAGATTTTTTAATGATGAATTGATTCTGTTGGTGTTGATTTAGGGCTTGAAATTTAATTATAGAAGACAAATTGAGTTTTTTAATGATGAACTGATTTTGTTGGAGTTGTGTTAGGGCTTAGAATTAGAATGAATAAAACATATTGGTTTTTTGTAATTAAAGTCTAATTTACATGCATATCACAAATCAGTTCAATTTAACTTAAATTAAGTACTCAATTGCACAACTCTAATAGTTGTGCACTTATATATATAAATAAATACCAGCATTTACGTAACACACTACGTGTGTTAAGGATTTTTATATAAACCAATGAATCGTGATTGAAAAAAGAAAATATTGAAAATAATAAATAAAAGAGAAACTTACATGATGGGATTCGAACCCTGCACCTTCTACTGAAACAATGACACATGTACATACCAGATTCAAATTGAATTAGTAAGATCAACATATAAGATTTAAATTGAATTACAAACTTAGTGAAACTTTTTGAATTATTATACTACTTTGAATATACTGTAATCTATAAAGTTGATGGGCTAAATCCACCAGATTCATTCAAATTCCAGCCATCCTAATTGAAATGTTGATAAGGTTGGCGAGTCCGAATAGGGGGACGTATTAGTGTTTTTGCTAGGGATCATGAGGGCAATGTTATTGCTTGGTGATTTTTTTTTATGTCTTATGGTTGCTGAAAATGCGGAAGGTTGACCAGCCAAATTAAGAACAAAATTTGTTCGAGATTTTGAGTGGCAACATATAGTAAATGGAAGGGATTGTTCTTTGGTGATTAGATCTCTTAAATCTACAAATTTTAGCTTTGCCCCTTTATTTCACTTTTCAAAGAAATTCAGGTATTTGATGGAGAATTAAGCTTTGCCAAGTTAAATGTGAAGGTAACATTTTAGCACATATATTATCGGTGTTCTTATGATAATGCTGGTTTGGTATATTTGTATTATCCACACCAAGATCATTTTAACATATATATTGTTATAGTGGTATATATGTTACTAGACATGCTTTTTTCAGTTCCAGGATATAGAAGAGATACACATGAGCTAATTGGTGGTGTGTTGATCTTTACATGTCTATCAACAACATTTTACCGTGAAGACTTTCAAGTTCCTTTTCTTTATGTATAAGATTCGATCGGTAGGATGAGGTATAAGGGTTCTCTTCTCTCAGGTCTCTAGATTGTGCAAAAAACCCACCGTCCGATCCACCGTAAGCATACCGCCTTTCACCCTTTGCGTCAACTAATTTTTTTTATAAAATGTGTTGTGGGTTAATTTTTTTTCACCCGTCATTAGTGGGTTGGATGGGTGCAACCCGCGATCCACCCGTCATTTTTATGTATGTGTGTATGTAGGTATATGTTTGTGAATTTAAGTATAAGGAGACCCATCGGCTAGAGAAGTTGCATCTTCGCTTATGTCGTTGAGTATAGATATAGTTTAAGTGAGCCTACAACTCTTCTCTTTAAGCACTATTTCATCTTCATTTTTGCACTCAATATTCGTTCTTCTCACCTTATGTCATGTATTCAACCAAAATAACACAAGTTGGCAACTTCTCGGGTCAACATTTCATCCATTACTGCGTGAAAATCTTTAAAATTAAGTAAAGAAGGATAACTACTTCAAAAGAATCACTATTTTCTTTGTTCAGAACATGCTCTTTGTTGCTGATTTTTTTTTACTTGCACATTTACTTCTCCAAAAGTTGCAAGTTTTTACTACATCCATTTTTATCTACATTCACCTGCAAATCCGCCCGCCACCAGCCCGCCATTTTTATCACCCGAACCGCTGCGGGTTGAAAAAATATTCCACCCGCCTCGGTTTATAATTATAATCACCCGCCATAGGTGGGTCGGTTTGATTTTTTGTAAAAACCCGTCCACACCCGCCCGCGCTCACCCCTAACGGTCTTTGTCCGGAAGGACTGATTATATCCAACCGAATTCAACCCCGTGCGAAATAATGATGTTTAGGTCTGGTCTAGCATATACTCGAACCCGTTCCACACATTTGTTACAAGACCCGAGCGCAACATTTTATGAATTGATTCTCTAGACGTGCTCTTTTCAGTTCCAGAAGAGAGAAGAGACACACGTGAGCTAATTGGTGGTGTGTTGATCTTTACATGTCTATCAACAACATTTACATGTGAAGACTTTCAATTTCCTTTTCTTTATGTATAAGATTCGATCGGTAGAATATTGAGTTACAAGGTTTCTCTTCTCTACGATCTACATTTGGAAGGAGTGGTTCTATCGACCAATTTCAACCCGTTCGAAATAATGATGTTGGTCGATGCGGTATATACTCGAGGCGTTACATACCTTTGTTACAAGACGACGCAACATTTTATGATTAAGCTAGTAAAACTACATTTATTTCGCGTGAAGAATGCATATACTCTCTGGCGGAAACTCTTTTCGATCTTCTACTTTCTTGATACATGGCGAACTGGGGATCGAGACTCTCTATGTGGGGAAACTCTCTAAGATTTTCTCTCTACTTTCCTGATCTCCATAACGAGTCGAGGATTTTAATAATTTATTTATTAATATCGTTTAAGAGTAAATTGTGGTCAAGCGAAGGCAGTTGACATAAAATAGTAAATGTAACACTTTCTACGAAATGGAGGGAGTATTTATTTAGTTGGGAACTTGGGTATTTGTATAAATATGTGCAATTGGGTATTTCTTTTTGCATCTCACCATTTCTTCTTTCTTTCTCTGCAGGCACAGACTGCAAGTTTGGCATGGTGGTATGCTAGTTGTTGCTCATGGATTTGATCCCATACCAATGTCAATCACCAAGAACAATAAGTTTTGATCTAACGATCCATATCAAATCGTCAAAGGTGACTTTTCTAGAGCGATTTTGGGGCTGACAAGGACGATTAAAATTGACTAAATTTGAACACCAACTCTAAGTGCTAGCATTTGAAGCAACACCAAGTCCTATTCTCTGATCACAACAGGCGACGAAGTGTGATTTTAATATTTAATAACGTTAAATAAGCTTATGTATTGCGACGTGTGTTCGGTAAGTTCTTTAGTTCTTTATGGAATTCTGACAAAATTCATAACTGAAATAAAGAAAAATATTAGCAATTGGTTGACAGATTAGGAACTTTGTTCGTCAAGTTGGAACTTGAGTATATAGTAAAAACTAACTTATCACTCCTATATATATGCACACAACCACCTCATCAATGCATAATGGAGATTGAATTGATCTAATGGGGGAGAGAGATCTTCTAGGTCCTTCCAACACCTAGATCATTCTCCTCATTCTTATAATTCTTTGTTAGGCTGGGGACGGGATTGGTACTTCTAGGCAGTTTTGAGCAGCATTGACTATTGATGTTGAGTCGACACCGTTCGACAACGATGAAACGATGTTCAACTAAACTACGACAACAGTGAACTGTGATTGACAAAACTCAGTAAAGTGCAGCGGAATAAAACTGAACACAAAATTAATCAAGCCGGTATATAAAGATACCGACGGTGCCGTAGGCAAAATTTCTACTAGATATGAAAAGTAGAATTACAAAAAGAAGTTTAAATCAATCACAGACGATTGATTAAACTTACGGAAAACTAGACCTAGAACAGACAAGAAAAACCTATTCTAGTTCAATGATACTAGAGTAATTCTCAATCTTTAGAGAACACTCACAAGTAACACCGAAATAAAAGTCTAGTAAAGCAAGAAGCCCTAATCTAAATAATATGAATCAATGATGATCAAAGGCCTTCTTGCAGATGTCGTACTTCTTGGATATGTAATGTTCTGATCAATCTCCTCAAGAAAGAACGCTCTAAAAAGGGTGTGTTCTTGTAGCAAGCTTCTTCTTGTATATATGATGCTTAGTCGAACCAGAAGAAGAACAGCCTAGTAAACGCAAGAAAACAATCTCTCAATATAATATCAATTCAAGCTCACGAGATTAGCTTTCTTGCAATGCTTCTTCTTGTATATATAGCTGTGGGCTATTCTCTTCCTTTTTCTTTTCTTCACAAAAGACGCCAGCATGCTCTCTTATTTTTGGCCGCCTCTTTCTCTTTTCCTTCTAGCGCCTTTGCCTTCCTTTTTCTTTCCTGCTCCAGTACTTGTAGCATTAGGAAATTTACCTTGAATAAATCTCTTCAAGAACTTTTATTACTTAGTCTCCAAGTTCCATCAACTTCTTTCCTTAAGCGAGTCCCAAGAGAATCGGGTTCCTCCTTATGCTTTCAGCGATTTCTTTTCTTCTTCTTCACGTTGGTTTACGATTCTTCCAGTTTTCGATCTTTTCCTTAAGGCCCAAATCCACCAAGTTGGTCCATTCACATATGTTGTATGACTTGTTATTCCTACAAAATATCCATAGAAAAACAACTACAATTGTTGAACCGGTTAATTAAACGAAGAAAGGCCGAATTAATAAAACAAGCGCAATAAATCGCACTTTCAATTACAATGGGGAGTCTATTTTACATAATAGTCCCTATCCTTCTAGAATTGTAATCTTACCCCAAGCCTTCTAGATGTTTCTAGTAAACCCCAAGTTGACTTTGGCATGTCCTAAAATTATCTTCCTCTAACTTAAAATGAAAAATCTTTACTTTATTCATATCTCACATACCCTCTCTCCTCCCTCCCACCCATACTTTATTCATTATTTTTTTCCTACTTTATTCACAATTCTCTTAAAACTTGTGCCCGGACCATTGAAAAGTTAAATCTGGGAGTATATCGTTCAAGAATAATCCATCGACGCATCTGTTCGACTGAGAATAAACAACGAATGTGACTCAATTTGGTAAGAACCTAAGAAGAGTCTAATCTCAAGAGTTAACTCATAACTTTTACAAGCTCGAGAACTTAGTAACACTATCATTCCAATGTCATCACGCGAGCATGATTGAAACAATGAAACACTAGTCGATGCTCTAACAACACACTATAAACAATACGTTTACCTATGTGCGTCCCAGTGCTGAACCGAACAACTCAAATCTTGACATAATACTTTCTCGTAGTATTTCTATAGTTTTATTTATGAACTCGAACCGGGTTGGAAAACCATGTGTAGGAAACGAATAACTCCACCATGAGTGAAATCGGGATTCGGGACACTTGATCCTTACTGTAACATATTCAATCGTTGAAGAACAGTAATATGATTCTTATGCCAAATGATTAAGTTTCAAAGAAAATACAGTAGGAGCATAAGCAAAGGCAAACACTATACAAATTATAGAAAATAAAACACTAAATTTATCTTTCAATTTCACATTATCGATGGAAGACAATATCCGATTCGTAAAAAAAAATCCCTCAAGATACAAACATAATTCTAGCTCAAACAATCAAAACTAAATTACTAAGATTTCAAGTTTTTACAGCAGACACAGTTCACTCTATTCCCTCACTCCACCCCGATCTAAAATTCCTATTTAATTTTGTTAACCTCAAAGTTATCAACTACAAATTACATTGTATTGCTGGAAGTCGAATTCATAACTTAATTGTCACAGTACCATGATGTAGTGATTGTAGTCAATTTAAGTTAATTAAAGCTCAATCGGCTGATTGTATGACACGATTTGGTGGTGTTTTTACTGGGGGAGAAGAAGACATTTGTGTCTATCCTCCGCCACATTTTCTTTCCTTTGAAAAATAGATAGGGCCTAATGGCTTTTATGTCTTTTCCTTACCAAAAAAATTAAGTTAATTATCTCATTGACAGAGTTAAATAAGTTGCACCTACAAATACTTATTGCATGTTAATTTTATTCACAATCTTGAAATTGAAATTGGTATACCCAATTTATTTAGATTGCAATCGGAGTCGGTATAACCATCTATTAGGCCTCATTGGCGAAGTTGAATCTATCGCAGACATGAAATACCTATCTAAAATGGTATTGTGTTAAAATTTGTAATCTTCAAATCTAAGTAGAATTGCGCAGAATTTTGTTCTTCCCTAAATCATGGGCAGCAGAAGAAATTCATATCTTACTGGATATTGACATGAGGCTTTAAGCCTCCAAACCCAACCAAACAACCAAAACAATTCAGGTCGGCCCATTCCATAGAATGAGTTTTAGTAAAAAAAAATAGTGTTTTCGGACCGTTCTGTAGAAAGGTCCATAAGCGATACCAAACGTAGTGTAACATTAGTGGCATGAGATCATGATGATGTCATTGAAGAGAACTTGAAATTGTATCTCGGTTGATGATATGAAAAATTTGTAAACAGTTGGCTCATGAGGCGGCAGTGAAGAAAAAGGCTTGAGCGACTTTTATCTAGGTTCAAAATTTATTACGAGGCCCGGCCCACTATAAAATAAAATACATATATAAAATTAAATAAAATAAAACTATAAAATTGAATTAAAATTAAAAGTACGGGTTCTTACATAAATGATTTGTTTTAATTTAATTGAAGTAAAAACATTGGTTATCGTTGTTTCTGATTATGAACTGCCTTCTTTTTGTGGTTGGATTAGGGTTTGGCATGTGTCAATTGAAATAGGAGATGAAGTTTATTTTCACATACACTTGCAAATACTATCCTTCTCTTCCCTTACTCTCATTACATACTTTCACACTCAAAGACTGGACATATTTGGCTTTAGTAGTGCAACTTCAGCCATTTAGAGAAGTTTTAACCCCGAAACACGATTTTCATCCGCGTGTGTAGGGCGGAGCATAACTGCCCTGAACTGAAAAACCAGACCGAACCGAACCGAAAAAGTGATTCTCGGTTCAAACCTAATATTAGCTTCAATTTTTTGTTGTAGCTTTTTTGGAAAATTCGGTTCGGTTCAAAATCCAGTCCAAACCGAATTGAGCAAAAAAATAAGAAAATATATATTTAAGCATGACACTTTTTACATATTGCAAATAATGCCACTAATATAATAGTTTACAAAATATTCCATTAACATCAAAAAATCACTCCCTACGTTTCACTAAAAGTGTTACAATTTTCCGTTCTGGGCGTTACACTAAAAGTGTTACATTTCCTTTTTTGGAAATTAGTTTTATAATAAAACTCATTTCTTCTACACGTTCGGTACGTGTCTTTTTTTCGATTAATATCTTATACTGATACTCCACCACATATTTTTGGGGCACATACTTCTATACATTTTCCTTAATATTTTTGTCCAATACAATTGTTTCACTTTTAGTGAAACGGAGGGAGTATAATTTTACCTAAAAAACATCTAATTAAGTTTATTCAAATTAATTATCATCCGAACAAACAAATCGTAGAAACTTTAAAAATATAGAATAAAAACACGAAGATCGGAAAGATTACCCAACCAACCGGAGATCCGGACATGGGAGGATCATCGTGGCATGAAAACTCGGCGTCGGATGCTACGCTCCATCTTAGGAGCTTGAACAAGCTCCGAGATCTCCGATCACCGGAGCATGGAGTGTTAATATCTATTTGCAAGTTATGAAAATTCACGAGTTATCAAATAAAATTTCTCCATGTTTTCGTTGCCTTTTTTAATATTTATTTGCAGGTTATGACAATTCATGGCTAACAGCTTTATTATGGCAATAAACAAGAGTTATAGAGAACATCTTTCTCACATCGACGTTTACCTCCACCCTTTTCTAGCCATAATTAGTTATATGTTGCCTTATCATATAAAGAGTTACCAACAGAGTAGCTTTAAAGTATTGATTTGGTATAACAAGGGCAAAACATATAATAAGATAACCGGCATGGTGTATAAAGGAGTGTATATTACATAGTACTTTTAAATAGCAATCGCCTTCACTAATAATAACTTTTTTAAATTTTATCAAGTATCAGTTGACTATATTCAATGTTGAAACATTTAAATCTTGAATACTCACACATTGTAGTCTATGTTTGTAAACATAGATATGTTATGGCGTGTTTGGTTGTGTTTTAGAATGGATTTGTAGAATGAGTCTAATTCACTGATTAAATTCTACAAAATGGATTTTTAGAATGAACCTTGACTTGAATTTTATGTGTTTGGTTTGGGTTTAGAGTGAGCATCCCACTTGCCCACCTTATCCTTAACTTGTGTTTGGTAATTGAGCCAATACAAAAAAAAAAAAAATGAAATTTTCATTATAATCTTACCATTAATGACAAAAAATATGAAATTTCCATTATAACCTTAATTATTAGAACGTGTCAACACCATCAATTCAGGATATATTTTCTTTTAAAAATAACAAATAAGTTTATAAAATCATAAAATATATTAAAAATTATACGTATATTAATTAAATTATTCATTCAATGATAAAATGATTTAATAAAAGTATCATTGCAAAAAAAAATTATGAAAAATAAAACAAATAAATCTATCAATAATTTTTAAAAAAGTACTCTATATGTCACCTTACATTATTCACTAAATGTATTATTTTATTTGTTAATAAGTATCCGTACTTAAAATAGCAAAAAAGTAAATTCACCTACCACTCTTACCTTATATTATTATCCATATCTCATAATTTTTACATTATATTATCTATCATTTCTCTCTTCTACTTTAATAATCATTAAATAAATTTCTCATTATTTATTATTTATTTTGTCAATATATATTCAATAATTCAGTCTTGATTAACTTTGATAAAAATTCATGAATGAAGGCCGAGAAGAAATATGCAGATGAGCCATTATCGAATACAATTAAATGAATAGTTACGTTATATTCATTTTTTTTTTAAGTTTTACTCATTTTCCATAATATAGAAACCTAGAGAGGGGGAAAATTTTGATTGGCTGGTTACAACACATATGCGTGGGATTTAGTCGTTTATTATTTTGAATATAGGTACTTATTAACACGACGTCTATAAGAGGAATACATGTAATGAATAGCAGGACGGAGGGTGTATTGTTTTAAAACTTGTTTATAGATTTAATTTTTCTATTTTTTTTAATGAAAATAATTTTTCACTTTTTAATAATCTTCTAATGATATTATAAATTAAGTTAACATTTTTCAGAAAAACAATCATGAATTAATGTGGTGTTGACACGTATTTAGTAGTTAACGGAAAAGTTAACACCATCAAACCTTTTTTTGTATAAAGTGATTTTTTTTGTAAATTTTTTAGTGTAATTAATAAATAAAATAAAAGTTAGTGGTGTATCTTTAAAATGGACAAAAAGGCTTTTGTACAAAATAAAAGATTATTTATTGGGATTATTAGATACACCAACCCTGTTAGATAGTCCATTCTCATCCAAGTAACTGTTAGTTGAACAATTATATCCAAGTCCATTAAGTTGGTTTTTTGTTGACCAACTTATAAGTTCAATCTAAATAAACAAGCCCTTAATTAGTGGGTTGCTTGGGATGAAATTTTAATTGAGGTAAACTGATGAATTGTAACTAAATTTTAATTGAGGTAAACTGATGAATAGTAATTAAATTTTAATTGAGTTGTGAAAATTTGTGTTTGGTATATAATTAAAATTTTATAGGGTTTTGTAGGTTTGTTATGTAGGTTGTGTAAGAGATGAATGATTGGTGTAAGTACGATGTGATTGTTTGATTGGTTTTAAGGTTATTGTAAGAGTTGATTGGTTATATTTAGCTCATATTTGTTTGGTAGTATGACTGTAGGATTGGAATATTAAGGGAGAAAGAGGGAAAGAGTTCAATTTTATTTGAGTTGAACTCAATTAAACTTTAGAACTCATTTGCTCAATTATAATTGAGAACCAAATACTAAATCAACCCTACTCAATTAAAATTGAACTATAATACTATACCAATCACTCACTAGTTCATTTTGCAACTATAGTTATTTTAATTCACCATTTGTCCAAATAATTAATATAAACTGACTAATAATTTTTTAAAAAATTAACAATTAAGGATACTAAATAAAAAACTGAAAAATAATTTTAAAAAATAAAAAATTTACAAAATATATTAATAACATAAAAATTAATTAAAAATAAAGACAATAATGAAAAATAATTGAAAACTGAAAAGGGTGAAAACAATAAAAAAATTAAGAAAAATAAATAAAAAAACAGAAATTTTAATTAAAAAATAAAAAATCATCATAAGTAAATAAAAAATACAAACAAATTTGGAAAACAATATCAATTAACCCATATTTTTAATTTTAAAATTTTAAAATATTTTTTTTCCTTATCACTTTCATGTAGGAAGCTCCATCACCATTGATGGAGCTTTCCATGGTAGGAAGGAAAGCTCTGATCTGGAGCTTCCACATGGCTCTAGATCTGAAGCTTCACGTGGAAGCTCCGACGGAGCTTCCGAGCTTCCTGCCATGGAAGTTCATCCATGGAGTTTCCAAGAAAGCTAAATAAAAAATTAAAAAATTAATAAACATTATTATTTGAAATAGGAAGAACAATCATGATTGGACTGATCTTTCTCCATGCCTCCTAATCATGCAAGAATGATTATGTCATTTTGGAATTTTACAAAGTTTTAGAAGTTTTGGAAGTTCTGAGGAGTTAATTGAGGTTTTAAAAATTGAAAGGGCTATATCCTTAAAAAATTAGATGAGTCCTATGGACTTTTATTGTAATTTAGAAGTTCTCACTATTTATATAAATGCCATCCAGGCTTAAAAACAAGTATGAAGTTCTGAAAATTGTAAATTGCCCTTGACCTTTTCATAATTATATGTATGTGAAAATTGAAATCGACCTCCAAAATGTTTAATAATCGGAATGAGACCATCTTGAACATTTACATACAACCTCTAATTAATGTATATTAAAATACAAGTTAATTAATAAAAAGTTTAAATATAAATTATATGTACGTAAAAAAATCAATTACATTCAAGTCCACACGTCATTGATAAGTTAAAAATTTGTTTGGCTAAAATTAAAAGCGATATTTAAGTAGCGGTAAAAATGCATTTCTTGGTTTTAATTAGCGAAAGACAAATTAGTGAACATATATGTAATTATATCGTCGAGACTTGCATGTTATTGTTGATCTAATTGGCACACAAGTGTAATTAGAACATCTAAAAGGGGTACCGTATGAAATTCTCCCTTATTTATTTAAAAAGGTTATTCTCCCGGAAAAGTTTCAAAGTACGTTCAACCTTTTAGAAATCGACAAAACAATATATTGGCCCGATAAAAAGGTAGATCGGTCATGAGCACTCTAATATGTACTCCCTCGTCCCATGGGTTGTTCACTTTTGCCATTTGGGTGTCCCGTTCCAGTTGTCCACTTTCACTTTTTTGCCATTTTAAGAAAAGTTATACAATTTTATATTCCCCACTACTTACAATAAAGTCAAAATTAAACAATCAAACTAACACCTCAAAAGTAAGAAAGTACACCCCATGTCTTATAAAGTGTTATAATGTTAGTTTCTTTATTTTGCGTGTCGGAAAGTAAAGGTGACAATTGGCATGGGACGGAGGGAGTATGTGGATTTAAGATTGGTAAGTTATTTTGAGGAAAACCAAGTATAATTTTTGGACGAAATGCTTACGTGGATACAAACTCATTCTAGCTCCAAGCCCAAGCACTCCAATATTTTGGTTCTACAAACTCAGATCTAAAATGCCATGTAGACTACATCAACCAATCATCTTGATGCCCCATGCTTTTGGGCCGGTCAGCAGGGCCACAATAATTGTTTCTCAAAACAAACCAACACAAAAGCTCGAGCCAATCAGTAATCATGGTCGACTACTGACTAAACAACATTATTGTTATAAAGTTATTATATTCCTATGATGTATTGACGGGCCAATTAGTGGTTGTTTGTGAAGCGATTAAAATGGACCGAGTTTTAATTGGATTATAGTCGTGAATAGTAACTGAATTATAAGGGGTTTTTAAAAGATTAAGCTTGGGATGGAATTAAAATTTTATAGGTTCTATAGAGTTGTTATATAGGGTGTGTAAGAGGGACGTGATGTGTGTAAGAGTTTTTATATTATTTGATTGGGTTAAGGTTCTTACAATAATGAAAGTGTAAAGTGAGAACAAAAAAGAGTATATAGAAAGATAAAATTTAGAGTTTATTACTTTTTGATACCGTGCTATGAAGACCGTTCTCAAAATAAACCCTCTTAGACAAACAATTACATTTAGGTCCAAAATTCAATTTTCTTTGTTGACTTAGAGTTTATTACACCTTTGTCCTTATATCACAATTTGCAAAACAAACACCCTTAAGGATAAAAAGTTGGACTTTTACCCAAATATTTCATTTTTACCAACATGTCCACCGGAGCTCCAATTTACACTTAAAGCGCATTTTGATTGTATTTTAGCTGATTTTGATAAAAAAAATATATTGAGGGATTGTCAATTTGTCATTAAATATGGGACATTTAATTAAAAAAAGTGTAAAATAATTTTATAAATTTTCAAAAAAAATTATAATAAATAATTATTTGTGTTTTACAATAAAAAATTATAAATTAAAATTATAATTAATCTTTAAGTTGGATTGTATTTCGAGAATCATCATTCATTAAACTAGTTGTTAATTCTATTATTCATTAGTAATTGTTAATTAGTTACAAATTCCAAATGATTCTTCAGCTCCATCACATTCCCAAATTCAGGAATTCACAAATCCATCACCAACGAGTCTTCTTCAAATTTCTCTCCCTTTCTTCTTCTTCTTCTTCAAAACTATCCCATGCTTCATAAAGATAAGGCCAAGCATCAATAATTTCTCAGATTCTCCTCTTCTTTCCCAATCTCTGCAACCCCAGTATTACTGAGACCAGCTTCGAATCCTTATCCTGATCAGAAAACATATAATCCAGTTCCATAAACCCTTTAAGTGCCTCGAACTCCAGATCCGGTTACCTACTGCTCCTCCTCCTCCTCCTCCTCCTTCTTCTTAGAGTCATTGAAATCTTACGATTCTTTCTTAGGAAAGAATTGTTTGTAAGTGAGGAGTCAAAACTAATATCAGTGAGGAATCTATATGTGATGAGCAATCTTTGGAGCTCAAGTACTGGTCGTTGTGTGATATTGTGGGTTGCAACTAGATTGAGCTGCTTCAGTTTTTCTACTTGTTGAGGGATTGGAGTTTTCTTTGTGATGAATTTCGGTGAGAAAACTCCATTACTGTTACTATTTAACAACAAGTTTGATGATTCTAGAAATAGAAACCAACTTTTCGTAATGTCAAATAAAGATTAATTTGAATTTGATTTTTTTTAAATAAAAATATATTCTTTTATAATTTTTTTTTCAAATCTGATTACAGTTATGTAATATTTTATTTATTTTAATTACATTTTGGTCCTCACATGATATTCACATGACAAGGTTGGCATCCACTAAGTAAGGCCTGTTTGATTCTAGAATATTGAAAAAGGGCATAAGGGTAAGCTGCAGTTTTAGTTCACTGTCAAATTCGTGGACCATAATTGTTTTTCTATGATTTTTATTATCTATATATATGATAAAAATGATGATCTAAATGGAAGAAGAGATGTGCCACATAAGCAAAAATTCTATGTGGCAAATTCTAGAAAAAAATAATTGATTTATTAATTTTTCTATTTTCATGGAAAAATTATTATTATTATTATTATTATTTTTGAAGAAGTAAAAGATTTTATTGCTCAAGGAACATCGGGAATGTTCCACAAGTACATAATCGATTCAAAAGCTAAATCACAACCACCAAAAAACTGAGAAAAAACTATCAGGTCCACAGTCTCTCCAAAAAAAGTTCAAAGTACACATAAGCCCAGTCAAAATCCAACCGGAACCTCGATCTCCCAATCTTCCGGAGTACCCGATACCTCTCTCGTCAGCATGCCGAGACACCTAGATGTCTGCTTGAGAGTTAAGAGATAGGCGTGCACCACAATGGAGGAATATCACACTGAAGGAAGAAAGAAAAGGTGATGAATTCCATCATGGCAAACCAGAAAAACAGGAGATCAAGGGGTGAACCCAAACCGACCTGTGAGCACTAGAAACTCAGAAACATCATAAAAAGAAGAAACAACCATCAGCCAGACCCAAACTCAACAAGCTCAGAAAATACCGGTTCACCCAAACCAAATCCACTCCGACACGGATAGCAAGCAAAGAACCTAGTATTGAGCCACCTCAATTACGAATTGATTGGAAAACCTTCCCAATCAGGCGATATCCAGCATTGATCACAGTTTGATTTTTAAACCAAAGCCATAGGTACCATTTGATCGTCTGTATGACGTCACTTGGAGACGGAGTTACACCACGAAAAAACAGCTCATTCCATGCATTCCATAAAACCCAAAGTGTACAGTGAAAAGTTGTAATCCATGCCTCATTTTTCTTGACGACCTTAGATTTGCAATATACTCCATTGTTAGGAATATCTGTTTGTATTTTGATCATTCATCACATGTTCCTATCTTAGCCAGAAAGGTGATTAAGTACTCTTGGTTCACTTGAACATTGTAAAAGAGGAAATCACTGAGTATAATTAGTCTAGTAAATTTTGTATTAGGATTATAGGTCTACGAGTGTAATTTTTATTTCAAGAAGACCATGAAGATCAATCTAGCAATGGAGCTTTTAAGATTACAAGGCAGGAGATTGCACAAGATTTATGAAGACACGAGGTTTAGTCTCACTCGGAAAGACTATGTCTTTAATCCTTTCTTAAGTACATTTAGTTACTTTTGAAACATGATTACGGAACATATGACATCATGAGTATGGAGCATCTGAAGCCATCGAAAGGCTAATGTATCGATTGAAGACTACGAGACAAGAAATAGTACATATGCATTAATTGCATCGGCGGAAAAGCGCTAAAACACGATCCTTTACGAGATATGAGACAAGGACTTACGTACTCATTTCAAGATAAGTATAAATGAATTTGAATTGTGTCTAACGGATAACATCAGCGACTCTCTAATTCATCTATAAATATCACACATAGATCTTTGAGAAATACGAAGAAGAGCGATCTAACACAAACTTACAATCTAGCAAAGTATTCTCTCAAGCACTCTACTACCCTTTCGAAAGCTTTACATTGCTTGAAGAATCACTAGTAGTTCTAAGTTGTCTGAACCTTAACAAGAGATTGTTATTCGTGAAAGAGTTGAGCTGTCGGATAACCTTTAAAGCTCATTCTCGAGCGGACATCAATTACTTGGTCGATAAAGCGATTGCCATACCTTTGAACAAGTGTATTAAGTAATCTTGTTCTATTAGGCTCTCTGAAAACATAAGCGAAAAGTTATCTGAGAAGCCTCTCGACAAACCTTATAACCAACACCATCGAGGCGTGGAGTAGAGGAAGTACTTGACTTGGGAAATCGGGGAATAACTCAAGGTTATCGAGTAGAGGAAGTACTTAGCTCTAGGAGCGGGGAATAACTTCGGGGGACATTTGGTTGGGAACCAATTGTTTAAGAATCTTAGAATAGGATTTTTGTAAGGTGAACTCAATTATACATTCTAGTGAATTCTAGGTCTCGGAAGGCCGAAGTGGATTAGTTGGAGGATTACGCCACCTCCAGATACCACTATACTTGCTGTGTTATTTACCTTTCTGTATTTATCTTTCAGCAAAGCACACACACTTACCTATCTTAAAGTCTTCCGCACTCTCAATTTAAGTATCAGAAACCCCCAGGTTGCTGAGAAATTGTGTTTATCGACAAAAGTTTAAAAGACTATTCACCCCCCTAGTCTTTTACTTTGCCGTTATCTGACCAACAAGTGGTATCGAGGCGGAGGTTCCCAAGCATACACCTGAACCTAGATCCCCAGACGGTGAAGAAACTTTGTCCCTTCGAGGACTATATAATTTGTGTGTTAAGTGTGTAGGTATGTCTCTGAGTGATGCACCCGTTCTGAAGCCAGAAAACTACGAGAAATGAAAGAACAACATGATGCTCCATCTGGAGGCCATTAGTGATGAGATGATCTATGTCATCAATGAAGGACCTATCAAAATAAGACAACTCAAACAACTCACTGAGGTTTCTGATGGAAGAAAAGCCCCAGACAAGGAAGATGGAAGCAAGGACATGGCTGCTAGTGATAGTGGTCATGTTGCTCGTGGAAGCATTATGTATGAAGACAAGCGAGAGCTACGGACATCTGAAGATGCGAGAGACCTGATTGGATGGTCGAGCTCGTAATATAATCATTAGATCGACACTGAGCACATCTGATTAAAGCGTGGGGTGCTAAAGCAGCGAAAGTTGCTGCGATTGATTGAAGAAATGCATGCGGGCAGAAAACGAAGAAAACAAGTTGAAGTTCTTAAATTGAAGTTCCAAAACTTCAAGCAAGGTCCCCGAAACTCTGGTAGAACTTGATTTCGGGTTTACTACTCTTATGAGTGATATGGCTGCACTTGGTGAAAGCAGATACTCGGTCGGAAAAATTAAGACTATTGTAAGAAGTCTCAATCCTGTAGGAGCACACTAAATTCTTTTATTTCAACGAGGAATGCCAAATATTAGTCGGTGAGAGCTCTTCTCTCATCTTGCTCTTGTAGATTATGAGACAACTCGGAGAGAACAAGCAATTTGAGAAGTTGCAAAGTGTTGCTCTAGTCTCTCAAGGTACGAAAGAAAGATACCAAAGGCGCATCTGAAGAAAATGCTCTTGCGATAAGACACATGAATAAATTTGTGAGTCGAAGATTGAGAGAAGAAAAGCTAAAGAAAAGCTAAAAAGCATCTTAGCGAACTATCATCGATCTGAGAACATTGACTAAACAACTCTCAAGACCCCCATTCGGAAAGGTGTTAATCTTGAATCGTGAGAGATAGGAAATGATATACGCTTCTATTGTCAAAAGCTGGTCACTTGAGAGATTGCCGACTTTAAACAAGCTCAAGGCAATTGACAAGAAGACGGAAGAAATTACAAAAGAAATCAAAGGGCCTTCTTGGTGAAGAAAGGAAGAAGATTCAAATCGACTTGATGCTCTAGATATTGAGGCAGTTACGAAGATGGAGATTCGGATAACTCGAACCTACCATCACGGTGTGTGGAATCACCCACATGTCGACTTGACCTTAAGAAGAATGAATTGTGTGGAGTTCTTTGAGATTCTTTGGTCGGACATCTCAACATTGAAATGTGTCTTATGGTGATGGGGTAACTAACATTTCACAATTTACGTACTATGAGGTGATGATGGAATTGAGGATCTGGAGTTAATCGAGTGAATTGGATCGTTATGAGAAAGAATTTACGGAAGCACAATTCAAAACCGAATTCTAGAGGAAAGCAAAGAAACTCTTGAAAAGAGGTTTACGAGCTAACGAGTATCTGAGAACAAAATGAAATAGCCCATACGAAAAGTCGGATATCTGAAAATGAAAATTTTCACAAATTAGCCTTGGATGAACTTAATAAGAAAATGATGAAGGCTTTACGAGAATGAGGAACTCCGAAGAAAGAGCTATCCTTCAATCTTATGCAAAGGCTAGTGGCACTCTCAGAGGTTCGATCATATCGAGATCCCTCGAGAAAGGTGGACTTGGACTTGATGAACAATCAAGCAATTCGTCTCCTCACGAAGAAGGGTGATGGCGAGGTTGACCTTTGTAAAAAGTCGACATAATGGTTCTTCAACCACCTATAGCATTGGTGAGAAAGCTAGGGTAGTTGACAAGGAAAGGAGTAACAACTTCGACCTTTGAAAGAACAACAAGTTCACAAGAATTATGTGGATAAGGTTTACGAAAGAAACCAACCCTCGAACATGCAACCATCCGATGCTATATTACTAAGAAGGGAAGAATTTGGAATAGGCAAATTCTCAACTATACCATTTATGAAAATAAAGATGGTGCGAAACTAGTAAGGCTTAAGACCGCATTGAAAGCGAAGGTGTTGAAATGGCATTGGCTATCGTGCTATTGGAAAAGTCCTTTTACAACAATATAAGGAAGGACAAGAACAATGGCGTAAGGCGATATTGCGTAGCAATAAGAAGTGGAAGAAATCTCAAACCAACTGAAAACTGAATGCCAAAGCTAGAAGGAACACGGCGGAAAGGCTAAGTTTCTTTGAAAAGCAACCCGAAACCGGGATCGAGAAAGCACGAAAGGAACACCTAGAAACACCCGAAGGAAGATTGAGATCAAAATTACTAATTTCATTGCATCTCCTTGATCAAGTTGAACAAAAATAAACTCCCGAAATTCACTAAAATGTGGATTCCTCTTTGGAAGAATGTTTAGTCTAAATGGTTCTA
Organism: Plantago major; assembly: GCA_026545765.1. Taxonomy (NCBI): domain Eukaryota; kingdom Viridiplantae; phylum Streptophyta; class Magnoliopsida; order Lamiales; family Plantaginaceae; genus Plantago; species Plantago major. The sequence goes on along the minus strand of JAIFAC010000203.1, from coordinate 2,452 downwards.
TCTACGAATCGAGAACACAACTCACATTTCTGTTTTGTGCGAGCGCCTCTTGGACTAAGGCTCGATGGCTGTTTGATAGTGGATCACGGAAAGCACATGGCGGGCAAAGCAAATCTGATCGACTACAAAGCTTGCAACCTTGGACGGACATCAGTTCTTTGGAGAATTAAATCCCTCTCGGGATTTGTAGCGTCAAATTAGGATCTTTAACAATTCTTGGCGTATTACATGTTAAGGGTTTGAAATACAATCTATTTAACATGAGCGGTTTGCGACAATGGATTCTTTGTGAAATTCAAAGCAAAGTTTTGCAAACTTATTGTGATGAGTCAAAGCGCAGTCTTGGTTGCTCGGCGGAAAGGTAGTCTTTATGTTGCCGATTGGGCATCTGCCACTGAAGAATGTCTCATGGTGAGTCAATCTGGTCACACAGAAGAGCACTGGTTATGGCACAAAAGAATGAGTCACTTGAATTTCAAAACTCTGAACAAACTTGCGAAAGAGTTAGTGGTTGGCTTTCCCAAAACATCTTCGAGAAAGGATGGTATACATTGCATGCATGGATGGAAACAATCTAAGATCTCCTTCAAGTCCAAAATCGGACACTCTAGTGTTAGACCACAACTATTACACATGAATCTTTTGAATCATCGTAACTAGTTATGCGAGGAAAGAAGTATGATGCAGTTGTTGTAGATGACTTCTCAAGATTCACTTGGGTTGTCTTTACGAAGCACAAATCGATGCTAGGGTGGAGATACCAAACTTGCTAAATAAGCTTGAAGTCATGAAAAATGACAGGTATCTGCAATCGAGCAGACCATAGTCTTGAATTTGTCAACCCGATTACATAAAGGGGTTTTGTACCCGACAAGGTATCTGACATCAACTTTCCTCTGTAAGAACACCACAACAAAATGGTGTTGCGAGAAAAGGAAAAATAGAACCCTTAAAGAAGCGACAAGGACAATCTTGTGACCTTTGAAATAAGTGAAGTTTATTGGGTTGAAGGCGTAAACCTGACATGCTACACTCGAGCAGATGTTTGATAAACAAACACCATGACAAGACCCCTTATGAGCTCTTGGTTGGTAGACCCCTAATATTAAACATACGAAAGTGTTTGGTTGTAGATGTTTTGTTCTTAACAATGGAAAAGAGTATCTAAGAAAATTTCAACCAAAGGCGGATGAAGGAGTGTTTCTTGGTTATTCTATGAATAGTAGAGCTTACGAGTTTACAACAAAGAACAAAGAAGATTGAAGAATGGGTTCATGTTGTATTCTATGAAGAAAGCAAGAAATCACCCCTTATGATGAACTCGGAAAGGTTCAAGGAACTAATGTTAAAGGATTACGAAGAAGAACCCTCGAGAAGGAAAAACATCATTATAGAAAGAGGATGACTACGAAGAAAAGCATGAAATTCCTAGTAACAACGGATGATTCTCGGACATGATGAAGAATTTCCTATGAGATTTCGAAATGGGCGAAGATGTTCATCGGAGAGCTAATTGAAATGACCTCTCGTGAGGCATGTCCCGAAGCCCTCACCGAGCAAGTGTCGGACATTCAGCATACTTGTGGTACAAAATGTCATGAATCTTGAAGAAGTATCAAGTCGTAATCATAGTGATTCACATTTAGATCACATAGATGTTGACCTACTAGCCCCAAACCCATGATGAGATGGATCGAGGATCATCACGCAAAGGATGTGATTGGACCAATCAATCAAGGTGTTAGGACTAGGAGAGCAATAGCGAAAATGCTAATTCTCTCTTTGGATGTTTCATCTCAAACATTGAACTAAAACTATTGAAGAAGCATTAAGAGACCAAGGCGGATCTACTGCAATGCAAGAAGAGTTGGATCGGTTTGAAAGAAACAAAGTCGGAAACTAGTTCCATTTGTAGAAGGAATATACGTGATTTGAACCAAGTGGATTTTGAAACAAGATGAATGAATCGGTGAAATAACCGGAAACAAAGCAAGGTTGGTTGCGAGGATTCACCCATGAAGGCTTAGATTTTGATGAGTCATATGCACCGGTTGCGATTGGATGCGATAAGACTCTTCAGCCTTTGACTCATAAAGACTTTAAAGTTTATCGGATGGATGTCAAAATTTTATTCTTGAATGGTGAACTTCTTTGAGGAAGTCTATGTTGAACAACCACGGTTTTGAAGTTTCCTCGAAAGTAGAATGGTCTACAAGCTACTGAGAAGCTTTATATGGTGAAACGGGCTCGAGGCATGGTATGACACTTTGGCCAAATACATACGGAAAGTGGTTTCAAGAAAGGTGAAGTTGATAAAACTTTATTTACCTTAAATCATGATGGGAAGCGCTCTTAGTTCAAGTATATGTTGATGACATCATATTTGGATCTAAGAATGACAACTTTGTGATGACTTTGCAAATCTTATGAAAAGTAAATTGAGATGAGCATG
>JAIFAC010000202.1:0-146665 GCA_026545765.1 Plantago major | reverse complement strand
TATGCTCAGGGTCCTTGAAGCTAACACTCATCGGAATTCCCCAAGTTTCCTGACAAACTTACCCATCTAGTTCACTTGAAGTATATTGCCTTATCTAGCGAAACTCTCCAAGTTCTTCCCAAAGCTATATCAAAGTTGTGGAACCTACAAACGATCATAGTGAACATCCTCACCTACCCTAGAGATCAAAGCAGACATAAGGGAAATGGAGCAGATAAGGCATGAAGACGAATGCAGCCATTGCTTTGAATAAAAATGAAGGGCGCAAGAGGTCAAAACCTTCAGAAGTTGACAAGATTGTCACCGGAAAGTTGCACCGACCAAGTATCCACAAGGGCCAAGAACCTAAAGACACTGGGAATTCGTGGTTCGATAGCAAAACTTCTGGATTCTAGCTTTCTGCAGAATCTGGAGAGTCTTGCTAGCTTAAAGCTGGAGAACGCACCATCTGAAAGTGTGTTGAAAAAACTTCCTGCAGAATGTGCTTTCCCTAGTAACCTCAAGACACTATCATCGACTTCCTTGGATTGGGCTCACATGTCTGTTTAGGCGCTCTCTTGTTCCTCCAGGAGCTAAAACTGAAACGCGAGGCATCTATGGGAGAATGTTGGAACCTTAAAGATGGGGGTTTAATCAACTTGAATGCTTGAGCATTGACCGCACAAATCTTAAGCGATGGAACAACGCCTCAAGTAAGTCCTTTCCTGTTTTGAGAATTCTCCTCCTTGAAAATTGTGAGAAACTGGATTGCGTTCCTCTGGAGTTGGGGAATAAACTTGTGAAGCTGGAGATGAGAGCCGGTGTCAGCAGCTCTGCGGTTTCTTCTGGCAAAGAAATAGAGAAGGCTAAACTACAAAATCCCTAGGGATGGATTCAAGCTCGTGGTTCATGATAATCACATGAATAGAATGCAAAAAAGAGTAAATTGTTTTCTCACCAAGGCATGTCTTTGCCTGGGCTCCATATGGGTTTTAGCCTTAGTTAGAATTCATGATAGAAAATTAGAAGAAACATATGTTATTTCAGCATCCATTCATGGGTTTAATGAAATCTACAAGTGTTAGGGACTGGATTGAAGATTCACAGCAATTGGAAATGAAGGACTTAAGTGCAAGTTTTGAAAGTTCAAGACACGGCAATCTGCATAACTTCGATTGCGATTGTACATCAGTTTGATTTATCTGTAAATTCTCTATTGATTCAATACAATACTGAGTTCGATTGAGCTTTCTTTTCGTTTGTTTAATCTTGTAGAGTTGAAGACAAATCATAAATCACAACAAAGCTGCAAAATCAAAAGAATTTCAAGATACACAGAAGCCAGTATAAATCCAAACACGCAGATCCCGATTCCATAACAATATAAATTAGAAAGAACAGAGAGTGAAAATACGCCTAGAGGTCGCACATTAATATTTAATCCTTAACATGAGGTGGATTAGTTACTTATTTCACTTCCTTTGTGATCTCGTTGCGGTGGTAGCTTTTCTCGCAAAAGCAAGTATCACATATGTTTGTACTCTTGGTTGTTTTGTATTAAGTGGGAGTTCTTGGAGCAAGGGGAGTTGCTTGATATTGTCTTGTATTTTCCTACTAAAAGCTTCGGTTTTTGTGAAGAAGGCAAGAATTATGGGAGATTGAAAGTAATTTATATTGCACTTGTTTTGTTAATCTTTTCTTCGCTTATTAACCTATTACAATCATTGTATTGTTTTTCTATGGATATTTTGTAGGATATATCGTTGGACCTCAATGTCTTAATGGATCAAGATTGGTTAGCTTAAGGGCGCAGAATCCAAACATAACTGGAAAGAGCTAGGCACAGGAAACTCAATATGGAAGAGTTGGTGAAGGCATGGACACTTGGAGAGAAAGAAGAAAATAAAGATTCTCAAGGAAACACAAGGAATATTTCCTTCTTGATGATTAACGAAGCACAATGTAGCAAAAGCAGTCAGAGCGTACTAATGTAACATCAGAAAGGCATCGTAGCAAAAGCAGACCTTTGAAGCAAAAAGGAAAATAAGAAGCAGAACTGGAAAAAGTAACCTCTGAACTTAATAGAGAAAAGGAAGTCATTGCCAAGTGGAACTCTTCTACATCAAAGCTTGACTACATGCTTGATCAAGACAACGAAGGCCGCTTTGGCCTAGGTTATCTGGTACCTTTGACTCCTCTTGATAATAAGATAGGTGCAACATGCATTGCAATTCGACTTGAATGATTCAACTAAAATGCAAACATTAAGTCTCTGTCTGAACTTGTCAATGCTCCCGTTTTTGTCAAAGAAAAAGGTAACGTCATAGAAGAGACCAAAAAGACCTTTGTGTGTCAATATTGTCTTAAGACTGGTCACTTAAAACCTTCGCTTTACTTTTACGAGAGATCTAAAAGAGGCAAGATAGAGAAATATGCGGGATTCGACTTGAGTGTTTCAACTCTAAAATGAAAAAACAAAAGTGTCGATTCCAAAATGGTCACGTAGTTGCCTCGTTAGTGAATGAAAATTCCAATGTTGAGTCGGATGTTGAGTCAACATCGACTTCAACGGCGTCGATTCTGTGATCTCTGTGTCAAATTTTCACCATATCGCTCTCTAGTCGAAACAAAAGTGTCCGGCGTAAGAAATACGAGAGAAAAGGTGAAAAGAGTTTGGACTCCTAGTGAGAATATAATCTGCAATGTTGCTTTCTCTGTTGCTACCTCTCCTAACAATGCAGGAAAATGGTACTTTGACAGTGGATGCTCACGACACATGACTGGCACCTTAAGTAATCTGTCTAACTTTGTCTCTCAAAAAGGGAAGGTTACTCATGGAGGAGGTTACAAGAGTCAAATTCTTGAAAGGGAATGTTAACCTCAAGGTGTTCCAACTTGCAAAATGTCCTTTTGGTTGAGGGACTTCTCGCTAACCTTCTCGGTTAGTCAATTGTGTGATGATGATTTAAAGGTCAACAAGTGTGCGGTGACTGCCTAAAAGGTTCTGGAGCAGATTCCCCAGGCACTGGAACTGTCAGAGAAGATGGAGGCAATGTTGATCACAATGTTGACTCAACATTGCGTCCAACATTGCAGGGGGAGAGCTCATCGATGAATTGCCTCGTAACATGAAGAGGAACCCGCTCGAATCAAATGTGCCATCGGATTCCATAAGACGTGATCCACCTCCAAGGATTCGCAAAGATCACCCAAGCACTCAAGTCATTGGTGATCCAGGTAAGAATGACTCTTAGGGGAAACACCGTAAAGAACTACAAGGAAACGCTACATAATACAACCTTGTGCCAAACGGTAAGTTCTTCTTGCTTTGTTTCGCTTATTGAACCCAAGAATGTGAAAGAAGCCTTAAAAGATGAGTATTGATAGAGGCCATGCAAAACGAATCGCACTAATTTAAAACCAATGAAGTTTGGTCTTTAGTGCCTCGCCCTCTAGAAGTGAATGTCATAGGAACAAAATGGATATTCAAAAACAAAAGTGATGAAAATGGGGTAGTTATTAAGAATAAAGCTCGCCTTGTTGCTCAAGGTTACACTCAAGTCAAGGAATAGATTTTGATGAAACCTTTGCTCTTGTGGCGATTAGAATCCATTAGACTTCGCTATCAAGGTGTGCTTTAAACATTAAATTGAAGCAAATGGATGTTAAGGAGCCTTTTGAATGGCTATATCGATAAAGAAGTTTATGTGGAACAACCTAAGGGCTTTGAAGATCCAAGTCACCCGACTATGTGTATAAACTAAAAAGGCCTCAGATGGTTTGGAGGCAAGCTCCCGTGCTTGGTATGCTCGATTAACTGATTTTCTAGTTGATTTGGTTTCAAAAGGGGAGGAGATTAAACATGCTTATTCTTAGAAAAGGACATGATCATGCATTGCTCAAATATATGTTGATGATATCAGGTTTGACTCAACTAATCCCTCTATGGTAGATCAGTTTGTGAAAAGCTATGGCAGTACCTTTGAGATGAGTATGATAGGAGAACTCAGCTATTTTCTTGGACTTCAAATCCAATGTATGAACATGGCCTATTCTTGTCCCAGAAAAGTATGCGAAATCGATCAAAAATTTGGGCTCGAAAGTGCCAAACTGCGAGACTCGATGGCTACATCGTTGAAGATAAGCGAATCGATGTTGGGAGGATGTTGACCCAACATTATGCAGATCAATGATTGAAGTCTCTTGTATCTATCCGCTAGTAGACCGGATATCATGTTCTCGGGCATGATGTGCGGTATCAATCTAACCCTAAAATCCCCATTTAATCGCTATTAAGAGAATCCTTAGATATATATCAGAACTATTAATCTAGGATTATGGTTTGATGTGATACAAACACTAACTGGTGGGATTTAGTGATTCCGATCAATGGGTGATCTAGATGATAGAAAATCCACTAGTGGAGGTTGCTTTTATCTTGGTCCAAATTTGGTGTCTTGGTATAGCAAGAAACAAAGCTGTGTCACTTTCAAGCTGAATCAATATGGCGTAATGGAAGTTGTGTGTCTCAACTAGTTTGGTTGAAAAATATGTTACATGATTATGGTCTACAAAGTGCTACCCTCTTGATGTTCTGACAACCTTAGTGCCATACATATTTCTAGAAACCCCGTCAAAGATTCTCGCACTAAGCACATAGATATTAGGCATCATTTCCTTAGGGACTTGGTCAATAAGCAAGTGATCGACATAGAACACATCGACACAACAAACCAACTAGCGATATTTTTACCAAACCCTTAGACGTTGAGAGATTCTTCATCTCAGGAGATCTCTCGGTATGCTCTCTGGACTTGTCGCTGTTGAGAACCAATGTTGACTCAACATCACGGTCAACATTGGATGTTTAGTAAGAGTGATGCTGTTGTCTTTTTTTTTTTAATTTTTTTTTTCACTGTGTGTTTCTGTGCTCCGGTGCTTCTGTACATGTCTTTGGCTGCTCTTGCTTTGTAGATTACAATGGTGATGCTTAGGGTCTGAAAGGCTGTTTGAAACCAAGGTTGAAAGGGATCGAGTCTCTTGTGTTCGCTTTATGTAAAACCCACTTTTCGTTTTGGGCTATTTTTACTGTACTGACTCGACTTGATGTTGCCTCCCGCTCTTTATGCTTAATAAATCTAATGAATTATGATAAAAGGGCTCAAGTGTTTCCGTCGAGGATCGTGTCGTGTTTCAAATACTATCCAGATATCGACGTGGCCAATGTGACATATGTCGTGAGGGTTGACGGCTCAGATCGAAACCGACACGCACAAAAGTGCCGATTCTCGTAATGTTTGGTTCACTTTCGAGTACCAAATTACCCAATATAGTCAAATGAGTGATCTTTATGCCATGAGACGTGTGTTTGCCTAACTCGCATAAAGCTTTGGGCTTTGGAGCGGATTCATCGTGTTCCAATTATTCGACACGGTTCACGGTCTCATGGTCACCCCCACTCAAACTTATGCTAATTGTTCAATTTAATTTTGAGGCAATGTTGGGTGTGTTTCTTTGGTATTCCTTTTCTCTTTCTGCTTTGCTGCGAGATCGGTGGTGTTAATCGAATCGCACATTTTGAGACTTGGTTTCGGGCGACTTACATTAAGAGTGGTCGATTTCCGATGTTGTCATCAATGTTGAGTCAACATTCAGTCAACATTATCGTGCATGAAGTACTATTTGCTCTTTTGTTGTGCTCCATTTTTTTTTGTGCTCTATTTCTGTGTGTTTTTGGGTTTGAGGGGGAGTAGGTCTAAGGTGTTTTCTTCGGGTTTTGGGTTTCTGCATTCCTGTACTTGAATTTCAAGTCATTTTCTTGAAGATCAAGATTTTTGGTCAACCTCCCTAGGGTTTATCTGTTTATCTGATTACGTTGACTTGACGAATAACTGTTTTACTTGCAACTTTAATCTTTAATTAACAGTTGTGCACAGTTTTTCATTGCTTTGATATATATCTGCAGGAATCTACCTTGAAGCAAACCCAACAACACCCATCTTGACTTATCTTGTAAGCTGTGTACTTGACCATCCGCTCTCTTCACATCACTGCCCTCCAGCTGACCATCCACTCTATTCCTGATTACTGCCCTTCAGCTGATCCGTCCTATAGTTCTGCTTTTGCTACTTTCTTTGCCAGTGTTGACTACAATGTTGAGTCAACATCGTTTATCTGCATTGGTACTTTTCCTGCAGGTCCTTAACAGATTACCAAGATGGTGAAGTTTTTTTAAAGAACTTTGTTTTCTTTCCTTCCTCACAAAAAAGGGGGAGAATGTTTGTACTCTTGGTTGTTTTGTATTAAGGGGGAGTTCTTGGAGCAAGGGGGAGTTGCTTGATATTATCTTGTATTTTCCTACTAACTGCTTTCAGGTTTTTGTGAAGAAAGGCAAGAATTAAGGGGGAGATTGAAAGTGCAATTTATATTGCACTTGTTTTGTTAATTCGGCCTTTCTTCGTTTATTAACCGGTTCGACAATTGTAGTTGTTTTTCTATGGATATTTTGTAGGATATATCAAGTTGGGCCTCAATATGCTTAATGGATCAAGATTGGTTAGCTTGGGCCTTAAGGAAGAATCCAAACATAATCTGGAAAGAGCTAGGCACAGGAAACTCAATATGGGAAGAGTTGGTGAAGGCATGGACACTTGGAGAGAAAGAAGAAAATAAAGATTCTCAAGGAAACACAACAAGGAATATTTCCTTCTTGATGATTAACGCAAAGAAGCACAATGTAGCAAAACGATCAGCGGTTCATGTGATCTTTATGGCCATTCGTAGCAAAAAGGAAAATAAGAAGCATAATGCAAGAAGGAAGCTGCCATAATGAGTCAAGGAAGAATTTGATGCTACAAGGAAAGTGAGATTTAAAAGAGATTGATATCTAGAAGACTCCTTATACCATTAATACATCAAAGGAAGTTTCCTTACCATAGAATCCAAGTTTGTTAAGACTTGGGCCTGCCTGCTGACCGACTTCTTCTTTCCTGTGATGAGTTGCTGCAATTATATATAGAAGAAGAAGGAGGCGTTTGCAGGTTGCCGATTTGCCTTTGAAGAACGAAGATTATATGTTTTAGGCGTCTTGCTTTACTAGACCTTTACCTCGGTGTTTACTTGTGAGTGTTCTCTAAAGATTGAGAATTACTCTAGTATCATTGAACTAGAATAGGTTTTTCTTATCTGTTCTAGGTCTAGTTTTTTGTAAGTTTAATCAATCGTTTGTGATTGAATTAAACTTCTTTTTGTAATTCTACTTTTCAATTTTAGTAGAAGTTTTGCTACGGCACCGTCGGTATCTTTATATACCGGCTTTAGAAATCTCGTGTTCAGTTTTATTCCGCTGCACTTTACAGAGTTCTGTCGATCACAGTATACTATTGTCGTAGTTTAGTTGAACACTGTACTCTGTTGAGAAACGGTGTTGAGTCAACATCAATAGTCAACATCGTTTGAAACTGTCCAGAAGTACCAATTCCGGTCATACAGTTCTAATAACATACTGAATCATGACCATTTCGAGATTGGTACATTTGGCAGCCGTCTACGGAGGTGGCGCCATTTCGATTGTGAATTTTATGACACTTGGTGTAGACCACCTCTGTTTTGTATGCACGAACCTTGCGGTGGAATCTCTGGTGGCATCCACAAACTTGACATGTTAAAGGATCTTTAGAGTACAGAAGGAACTCCTGGCACCCGTCCACTTTCCCCCTAAGTGTTGATGGTTTTTGCAGCATTCTGCGTAGTGGCCTCCCATTATGGTTCCAAATTCTTCCAACTTATAGGTCCCTAGATCATTTGTATAAAAGCGACTTATTAACATAAAATAAATGGATTTTTTACCCATAAGTCACTAATGAGCTTCTTTTTTTACTTTTAGACACCAATAGATATTGGGCTTACTAATGAGTCACCTTCCTTACCCAGAAGACACCAAAAGTGACTGCTTTGTAACTTAAATCGTGTGTATTCATTTTAGGTCACCCTTCTCATTAGTTTAATTAAACAATATTGCGTTGTCCTGAATCCACAATCATATTTTGATTATTTTGGGACAAATTTTTACTCTAAAACAACAAAACAATTGTTACTTACACTCAAGTCACCATTTATTACGAATTGCCTATAATACCCTTGTATCTTGGTCAAAATTTCAACTTAATCACCTTTCTTCTTCTTCCTATTTTCACTTTCTCCCCCTTTCTTCTTCCCTTCTTCCACAGCCGCCTTCATCAGATCTTGTCCTTCTTCTGCCGCCCTCATCAGATCTCGTCCTTCTTCCACCGCTGTCTTCCACTGCTCCGCTCCATATTCAACTACTCGTCCGTCTTCCACTACTCCGCCGCTCCTCGTCTTCCACTGCTCCGCCGCCCTCATCATATCTCGCCTCTTCCTCCACCATCACGCCGGAGTCCTCCACCACCTCTTCGGCTCTTCCTAACGCCCCTTCTTCTCCAGCAACAGATCCGGCCAATTTTTCAGAGGCGATGGCCTCCACCACTTCTTCCTATCGTCCTCCACCAGTCCACCGCCTGGAATACAAAATAATTACAACATACAAGATTAATTAAAAAATTTGCCCGGGACAAACTTTGCCCGTGGCACGCCATGCCCATGCTAAACTATTCCCAAAGGTATAAATAAAAAAATAAAAAAAATAATTAAACTAATAAGAAATAAAACTTAAGCAACATGAGAATTTTGGTTCAAAACATCTCACTACTCCACTTGCTAGATCAAAGTTATGAGGCAATTTTTTTCTGGACAAAGTTTGCTATGAAGGTCTATAAAAATTTAATTAAATATCATATAATATTACAGTAATTAATGGAGTTAAACTTGTTAACTAATGCTCATAAGAAGGAATACAAAATAATGACAATATACAAGATTAATTAAAAAAATTTGCCCCGGGCAAACTTTGCACGTGGCACGCCATGCCGGGGTAAACTATTCCCAGAGGTATAAATAAAAAATAAAAAAAATTAATTAAACTAATAAGAAATAAAATTTAAGCAACATGAGAATTTTGGTTCAAAACATCTCACTACTCCGCTTGCCAGATCAAAGTGATGAGGCAATTTTTTCCCGGACAAAATTTGCTATGAAGGTCTATAAAAATTTAATTAAATATCACATAATATTGTGGTAGTGGAATTAAACTTGTCAACTAATGTTCATAAGAAGGAATACAAAATAATCACAATATACAAGATTAATTAAAAAAAATTGCACGGGGCAAACTTTGCCGTGTACGCCATGCCCGGGCAAACTTTGCCCGTGGCATGCCATGCCCGAGGTAAACTATTCCCAGTGGTATAAATATTAAAAAATAAAAAAATTAATTAAACTAATAAGAAATAAAACTTAAGCAACATGAGAATTTTGATTCAAAACATCTCACTACTCCGCTTGCCAGATCAAAGTGATGAGATAATTTTTTCCCGGACAAAGTTTGCTATGAAGGTCTATAGAAATTTAATTAAAGCTCATAAGAAGGAATACAAAATAATCACAATATGATTGTGGATTCAGGACAACGCAATATTGTTTAATTAAACTAATGAGAAGGGTGACCTAAAATGAATACACACGATTTAAGTTACAAAGATACTTTTGGTGTCTTACAGGTAAGGAAGGTGACTATTAGCAGTTCTAATATCTATTGGTGTTTAAAGTAAAAATAAGCTCATTAGTGACTTATGGGTAAAAATACATTAAACGACTGCACTATCTCCAAAAGTCTGTTATGTTCGACTTTACTTTACAGTCTACGATTCTTCCTTTTAAGCGTATTAATTGGCCAAGATTGACTCTTTGGATTACGCACTGCTGCAAATCCAATGTTGAAATTTAATTTATCACACCAACCGCCAGTAGAGTTTTATTTCTCGGCTGCTCATTCTAATTTCTAATACACTATGAAAAAATGCTATAATATGCTCAGCATGGTCTTTCCACTGAAAAATGAGTTCGTCCCATACCAATGAGAAGATCATTCATCAAGATTAAACTTGGATCAATTTCAGGTCAACTTGAAAAATGCCTATATAGTTATGGTACATTTCGTAACAAATTGTGATAAAAACAAAATGATATGAATAATTATTTATTTTAGATGGGAAATGAATAAAAAGAAAGCGGTCCTTAGTAAGGAAAATAAAAATTGGGCAAATTACGAGTACTTATTCCTTTCTTCATTCCATAAGAAGAAAAGATGACACCGAGGCGAGCCAAAGACTAGGTTTTCATTCATAGTAATCTTTGTTTGTTGTCAAGGATAACACCTCAATCTCCCAATGTGAGAGCAAGTTGTGGGACATTGGTGACACCTTTGGTACACTTGACGACCTTGGGATCAATTGGATGTTGTACAACTCTCCCTAGATGAGCCAGAGTGGAGATCGAGTGTAAACTTTAATGTTACTAATGATGGTGATGACGAGAATAAGAATTATGACGGTGATGCAAATGTGGAGTATCCGACGATTCACTTTGGATGATTGAAGACTGCTTGATTATTATACATACTTTTAAAGTCGTTATTTATTTAGTTAGTATTTTGGATGATCAAACAAAATTTGTTTATTATGGATTTATGATAGTTATATATATTATATTGTTTTGGTTCTTGGTACTTATGATAGTGTTTCAATATATATAAAATATGTATGAAACAAAAATGTATCTTTAACGTATCTGTATTTCAATATCTTGGCCGTTTTTCATATTCGTCTCGAAAGTGCAATCAGATAAATCATTGTTGTAGCAACATTGATATGGTATTAAACAACAATAACTCTAACGGTTTGATCGGAAAATCGCACTTTGAAGGACTTAATTAATAATTGCCTTTTTCACTAACGATAACCTAGTTCCACGTTTTTTATTGCTTCAGATAAGATGCGACTTATATTCAAGAAAGCCATGGAGTCTTAGAAGACAAGATACAAGGGACTCTTGGAAGTCAATATCTTATGGACTCTTAGAAGATTGAATGATTTGGATTCTTGAAGATAAGGATAAAGATGAAGACTTGATTCTGCGTATCTACATCAGATTAAAGCATTATAAATACCAGATCAAGTGATGAAGAAGATTACGGATTTTACAGATTTGAGATTCACAATCAATAGTTGTAATCTTCTCATATTTTTACTAGTCTTTGAAGTGTCTAGTTTATGTGCTTTGGAATAATTCATTCCGACTAGTTCTAGTGTTTGATCTTTTCTCATTGAAGAGTTTAAACCTAGTTTTGTAAATCCTCATTATTATAGTGGATATTTGCCTTGGGCGCAGTAGGTATATTTATATACCTACTAGAAAGAAACATCTTGTTCTTTATCGCTTATTTAATTCACTGCATTTGATTGTTCTTGTCACTGTGACACTCACTGTGATAGCAACATTGCTATACACATGTGTGTATAAGTATAGTAACAAAGTTCAGGTCCTTTATTTCTTTCAATTGGCATCAAGAGCCAGGCACCTAATTTATAGGTGTGTTGGACATTGTTACTTCTTGAAATGAATTCTTTCAATCCAAATGCGGATAAGTTGCCCATTTTATATGGTTCAAATTATTCCTATTGGAAAATGAGACTAAGAACACATATCAAATCAATTGATATTTGTGCTTGGAAAACTGTGGTGGATGGTTATAAGATTCCACAATCAGCACCTGATGCTAATGGTGATGTGATAATCAAACCAGAAAGTCAATGGACAGATGATGAAAGGAAGGAATCTTCCTACAATGAGAAAGCTCTCAATGCAATATTCAGTTACATTGATATGCACATGTGTAGAAATATTCAAAACTGTGAAACGGCAAAGGATGCTTGGGAAACTTTACAAAGTCATTGTGAGGGTCTGAGTAATGATGGGAAACCTTACACAGGTTTTGAAATGTTGAATACAGAGCAGATTGCACCATAGGACGAGAATGTTGCTGAAACAGTTGCTCCAACTGTTCAAGAATCGCCGATTCAACCTTGGTTGACACAGGTTCCTCGTAAGATAGTGATCTTGAATGCATATATGTTAATGACAATGAATCAGAAGAGCCAGTCCCAGAACTGGACAATGTCAGAAGAGATCCTCCAGCAAAGATTCGCAAATTGCACCCCCCTTCCCAAGTGATTGGTGAAGTGAGTGATGGCATGCAATTGAGGAGGAAAGCAAGAGTCAACTACAAAGAAATGGTAAGCAACACTGATACAAATTTTCGATGCTTGCATGGTTCTCTTGATCTTCATGTAGATTACCCCTTTGAGGAAGAATCTAGCCAAGAGCAATTGGTTGATGAACTTCAGAGGATGTATGAAGGAATACTGCATAAATTAAGAGGCATGAAGAAAGTTCTTAGACCTATGGAGAAGGAAAATTAAAATCTCAAGGAGAGGCTTGTTCGCCTAGAAGTGATGTTAACAAAGAAAGATCTTGAGATACACTTTGACCAACAAAGTAGATGCCATGAAGCAATATTTGCAAGATGGAACTCGGTACTTCTAATCTCGGAATGTACTTGAACAAGGTAATGATGGTACATCGGTCTTGGCTATTCAAACTCACTTACTACTACTCTTGAGACTGAAAAAGATAAACATACAACTAAGTCTTTTGAATTTTTGAAAGATGCTCCTAAATTTGTGAAAGAAGGTAGCAAGAAGAGGAAAATCAAGAAAACGTTTGTGTGTCAGTTTTGCTTCAAAACAGGACATAAGAAACCATTTTGTTTTCGATATCTAAGAGGAAAGGCACCTGACACAGAAAAATCAGCCAATGTTGTTACAACTGTTGCTACAACAGTGAAATCAACATCAACTAAACAGACTTCAACTAAGGGTAAAAGTAAGCAAGTTTGGATACCTAAAACCAATCTGAGATGTAATGTTGTGTTGTCTGCATTAAGTGCAAAGCAAAAGACTATGTGGTATTTTGATAGTGGTTGTTCGAGAGCCATGATAGGTACATTCCAAATGAGTATGATTGGAGAGCTTAATTTCTTCCTTGGATTGCAAATCAAGCAAAGCAAGTCTGGTCTGTCCCTGTCTTAGGAGAAGTATGCACGTAATTTAGTCAAGAGATTTGGCCTGGATGGTTCCAAGACAAGTTCTTCTCCTATGTCCTCCACATTGAAACTCCGCAAATGTGATGTTGCGATCCTGATTGATACAACGATGGATGCAACATGGATCCAACACTATCTGAGATCCATGAGGCGCTTACATACTTATCGCGATTGACCAGATATAATGTTCTCTGTATGTGTGTGTGCCAGGTATCAATCCAATCCCCGAACTACTCACTTGTCTGCAGTTAAACGAATCCTTAAATACATATCCGGAACTGCTAGTTTAGGCTTATGGTACACAAAGGAAACTGACACTAATCTCATTGGGTTCAGTGATTCGATCAAGGGAGATGTAAATGATCGAAAATCCACTAGTGGTGGATGTTTTTACTTAGGGAAAAATCTGGTATCATGGTATAGCAAGAAACAGAATTGTGTTTCCTTGTCCACTTCTGAGTCTGAGTATGTTGTTGCGGGTAGTTGTGTCACTCAGTTAATCTGGTTAAAAAATATGTTGCATGATTATGGTCTTACGAGTGATACTTTACTTATGTTTTGTGATAACCTTAGTGCCATCAACATATCTAAGAACCCGGTTCAACATTCACGCACAAAGCATATAGATATTAGGCATCTTTTTCTCCGAGACTTAGTAAATCTCCAAGTTGTAGACACTCAGCATATAGATACCACAAATCAACTTGTAGACATATTCACAAAACCCTTAGATACCGAGAGATTCTTCAGTCTAAGAAGGGCTCTTGGCCTGTGCATTCATTAGGTACACTGTTATCGCATCGTTATCTTAACATCACGTATCAACAAAGGTGGCATTTGCTTGTGATGTGTGTCTTGTCAGCATCTTGTCTTTTCTTGTGTGTTTTGTGTTTGTATAAGTCCATGCATTTGTTATGACACAGGTTCTTATCGGTCTCTTCTCTTTCAATGTCTTGAGAATCTTGTTTTCTTTGTCTTCCTGACTAACTCCTCTAATCTTGTCATATTGTGAAAGCAACTAAAAAGAGCCTAATGGTGGCCACAAAAGAGCCCAATGATGGCCAACCAAGAAGAGCCCAATGGGGGCCAATGTTTTGTTGAGTAATGCTATGAGTTGCATACGACTTAAATAAGTCCCTCGATTCTCTAAGACTACATTGAATCTTTTAGCACTTCGATTCATTTAAGCTATTCTACCATATGCTAAAAGTTGTGTACGCCTTCACTCGCATAAGCTTTGGCTTTGGGACGAGATTCATGCTGCTCCAATTATTTGACATGGTTCACGACTCTTAGTCACCCCTAATAGCTACGAATAGAGGCCTCAACCATTGCTTTGTTTTAATTTTAATTTACAAAGAGGAGTACAGATGGGAGCTTGGTTACATATCTTTCTTGATGTTGTTTTGGGGTGTTGTGCTGATAGTATATTTGGTCATGATAGATACTGCATGTTTTAAGAGTTTTTAGGAGTTTGCCTTAAGGGGGAGATTTATTTGGTCCGTGTTGTTCTTCCTGTGGGAAAGGGTGTTTGAGTAACTGTTGGTCTGACAGTGAGTCTTGGGAATCTGTTCTGTTCGACCTCTAAAATGATACCAGGAGTTTCCTTAAGTTTAATTATCTATTATGACATGGTATTTTTGAGAGTTTATGTCTTTCAGAACTTTTGGATACTTGTTTCTCTCCAAGTGCTATAATTCTTGACTTATCAGGTGACACCTAAGTGTCTTTGTTCAGATCATGTGTTTTTTCAGGATTCTTTTAGCTTTGGATACTTGAAGCAGTTTTATCCAGATTCCGTGGACATCATCCAGAACAGCTGTGACTGGCAATGTTACTCTCACAGTGGCTGCAATACAAGTGTTACCGCGGCCCCTCAATCAAGCTGACCAAATGCCTATGGCGGAACGTCAGACTCTAGTTTCCCTCCTTTCCTCACAACAAGGGGGAGATTAGTTTGAAGAAGAAGGAAGGGGTGAATCTTTTGTGTTTTAGTGTCTTAGTTTTTGTCTTAGTTTAGTGTCCTATTTAAAATTAAAAAAAAAGTCTTCTTTTATTGTCTTTGTGTTGTGGTCTTTCTTTTTAATTAATGTGAAGTATTTTTGTTTATTGTTATGTTCCTTCTGTCTAACATGTCACTATGTGTTGTGAAGAAAGGCATTAAGGGGGAGAATGAAAGTGCAGATGTTTAAATCATTGTTGTAGCAACATTGATATGACTGTTGCAGCAACAATGGCTCTAACAGTTACAGTTCAGAAAAATCTGCACTTTGAATGACTTAATTAATAATTATCTTTTTCACTAACGATAACCTAGTTCCATGTTTGTGATTGTTTGGTTTCAGATAAGATGCTAGTTATATTCAAGAAAGCCATGGAGTCTTAGAAGACAAGATCTGAGGACTCTTGGAAGTCAATATCTTATGGACTTTTAGAAGATTGAATGATTTGGACTCTTGAAGATAAGGATAAAGATAAAGACTTGATTCTGCGTATCTACATCAGATTAAAGCATTATAAATACCAGATCAAGTGATGAAGAAGATTACGGATTTTACAGATTTGAGATTCACAATCAATAGTTGTAATCTTCTCATATTTTTACTAGTCTTTGAAGTGTCTAGTTTAGGTGCTTTGGAATAATTCATTCCGACTAGTTCTAGTGCTTGATCTTTTCTCATTGAAGAGTTTAAACCTAGTTTTGTAAATCCTCATTATTATAGTGGATATTTGGGCGCAGTAGATATATTTATATACCTACTAGATTGAAACATCTTGTTTGTTGTTACTGTTTATTTAATTCCGTTGTGCATTTGATTGTTCTTGTATATAAGCTTGTATCTCTGTAATTGAGCTAGAGGATCATTCTATTCATCTTTCAATTATCAGTTATAGTGATAGAAACACTTGTGAGAGAGAGAATTTGGGGAAAAACCGCAAATCGTAATTGTTGATTTGTTGAAGGTTTAATTCTTGTAATCTTTCATTGTTTAGTGAATCGCTCTTGTTATTCTCCGTGGATGTAGGCTTAGCCGAACGTAAATCTTGTGTTGATTTCTTTTACGCATTTGATTGATTATAGTTTCATAATCGTCTTTGTTCGATCGGTTATTTTGATCGGAATTGTTCGATTGATCAACACCGTTGATGGTTGCCAGGAGTTCACGCCCGACGCCAATGGAGTTTACTGTCTGGCTTGTGGCTGTCACAAGGCGTTTCACAGAAATGAGATTGAACAAATTTATTTAGTCATTTATGATATGATTCATTTTGTTAGCTGTTATGTGGTTTCCTCTTCCCTTCCGCATGCTGCACTATCTCCTGGTGCTTTAAAGGTTGTACCATTAAATGTTATACTGTACAACACGTTAAAGCACCGGGAGGTAGTGTAGCATGCTGTAGGGTAGAAAAAACCTGTTATGTGTTCACGAATTGTTAATTGCTTCTCCTCGTTTCAGATTCAATTACATGAAAGTCCATCATGAGATGAGTGACCAATTGTTGCATCATCTTTCTAACCGCACACAATTAATTCATACGACTAATATCGAACCGTATTAATGGGTCTGTCTTCTTGATTATCGCATTTTCAACACATCCAAGAACAGAACAGGGTAAATGTGAATGTACTTCTATCTATAAATACAACGCCATGGTGATATTAGTACTCATCAAGTGATACAACACATAAACTACTTACAATGTAATCATATATATGGCAGATGAAGAATTTGTTGAGTGCTGCAAACTACGTCTCGACTTGGGAATGAAACAAGACGGTTGCCAGAAATTCTGGGTACCCGATTGTAAGATAATAATCTTGTGTCTTGATTCAATAATGAGTACATGTATTTATACAATGTGATTGCTTGATAGTCAAGTATTCTAATCTAATTAGGAATCCAAGTATTCTAATCTAATTAGGAATCTACTTTAAATATATACATATTCTAACACGCCCCCGCAGTCAAAACGGGAGGCTGACGAATGTTTAGACTGTCACGAAAATCATCAAAGAGAATCTTCGGAAGGCCCTTAGTGAAAATGTCAGCAATCTGATAACGAGTGGGTACATGTAAGACTCGAACTTCACCCCTTGCAACCTTTTCGCGGACGAAGTGTATATCCATCTCTATGTGCTTCGTGCGTTGATGCTGGACTGGATTACCGGACAAGTAAATGGCACTAACATTGTCACAGTAAACTAGCGTTGCTTTATGAACCGAAAAGTGCAGTTCGAGTAGCAAATTGCGAAGCCAACAAGATTCGGAAACAACATTAGCAACACCGCGATATTCAGCTTCAGCACTGGAGCGAGAAAGAGTGGGTTGTCGCTTAGACGACCAAGAGATGAGATTATCACCGAGAAAAACACAATAACCAGAAGTAGATCGTCGTGTATCAGGACAACCACCCCAGTCAGCATCGGTGTAGGAAGTCAATTTGTCCACGCGCGAGTTATACAGTTGCAAGCCAAGGTCCTTGGTTCCTTGAATGTAGCGGATAATACGCTTGAGAGCATTCATATGATCAACCCGAGGATCGTGCATGTGAAGACACACCTGTTGAACCGCATAAGAGATATCCGGACGAGTGAATGTGAGATATTGAAGAGCACCAGCAAGCTGACGATAGGCAGTGGGATCCGCAAAAGGAGCAGAAGGCGAGGCTCCCAATTTCGGTTTGGTATCGACCGACGTTTGGGAAGGAGAGCAGGAGGACATGTTGGCTCGTTCGATAATCTCCTCGGCATATTGTCTCTGTGTGAGAAATAAACCGTCTTTGTTCCTAGTCACGGCGATGCCCAAGAAGTAGCTGAGAGGACCAAGATCTTTCATAGCAAATTCGGCACTTAAGAAGGCCATAATGGATTTGCGAAGAGTGTCAGATGCAAAGTGAGAATAATATCACAACATAGAGAAGAATATAAGCAATGTCGAACCACGGTAGATAAATGCAGTGATCAATCAGGCCGTGAGAGAAACCAATCTTGCAAGATGGTCAAGAATCGCCGATACGCCCTCGGTGCTGTTTCAATCCGTAGAGGATTTCTTGATGTGAGACATGGTCGATGTTGAGAGTCTCGAACCCCAACGGTGATGCATGTATACGGTTTCATAAGGTTACCGTGAAGGAATGCATTCTTGACATCAAGTTGGTGAATTGGCGAGAAGAGATCGCAATATCGAGCACAGTCACGAATAGTAGCGGTTTGACAATGTGATGAATGTTTCATCACAATCAACACCTTTTTGGGATCGACCATCACCTACAAGACGAGCCTTGGTCGCTCAAAAGAACCGTCGATTTCTTTTGTGACGAAATATCCACAGAGATCGAATAATATTTGCATTGGATGGCTTAGGAACTAACTCCCAAGTCTTATTATCAATAAGAGCATTATATTCATCGAGCATGGCGGATTTCAATCGGGTCGGCTAAAGCATGTAATGGATTTCGAGGAAGAGGAGAGATGGCGGATGTAGCAAGACCCACATAATCCGGACCATAGTATTTAGGGTTCACGCACGCCGACCGGGTGAGAGGTGCGGTTGGAGCAAAACCGGGAGGGAAAGGGGCCGATTAGCGGTTGGCCCAGTGGGGGCGGAACCGGGTTGTGAAGCGGTTTGCCGGTAAAGAGTAACCAGGTGGGATATCGATTAGCTCAGTGGAGGCAGAACCGGGCCTAGAGGTGGGTTGCTCAGATGGGCCAGAGATGGAGTTGGGCCGAGTGAGCAAGTGATGAAGAAAAGATGGATCAATATCCAAATCCAAGTACTCATAGGTGGTGGGGTCGGGTGTGTGGTGCTTGGAGAAAGGAAAACTCGATTCGTCGAAAACCACATGTCTAGAGACAATGATTTTGCGACTAGAGATTTCATAGCATTTGTACCCCCGATGATCAGACGGATACCCAAGAAAAACACAAGGAATGGAACGAGCTTGGAGTTTGTTTATAGTAGAAGAAGGAAAGAGGGGAAAACAAAGACAACCAAAAACACGAAGATGGTCATATCGTGGAAGTCGATGGTATAGATATTGAGTGGGGGAGGAAAACTCAAGTACCTTTGAGGGAAGGATGTTGAGTAGATAAGTTGCTGTTGCTAGTGCATGATGCCAAAAGGATGGCGGGATCGATGCATGAGCAAGAAGAGTCGAACAATATTATTTAGGAACGAATATGTCTTCGGCTTTGCCGTTTGGGAAGAAGTGTGAGGCAAGAAAACGGAAGTGAATACCGTTGGTTTGTGCAAAAGAGTGAAATAGACTATTGTCGAATTCCTTGCCATTGTCGCATTGGATGTTTTTAATAGAAGTATTGAAGTGTGTGCGAACAAATGCATGAAACATAACGAATATAGCAAATACTTGAGATTTCTTAGAGATAGGGAAGGTCCATAAGAACTTGGAAAAATCACAAGAAAAGAGACATAATAGCGGTGACCGCTAGAGCTAGCTATAGGGAAGTCAGAGATCACTATGCACAATATCAAAGGAGAAGTAGTAGTGGATAATGAATTATGAAAAGGCAATTTTATTTGTTTCCTAAAGAACAAGAGGGACAAAAGAATGTTTTAGAGCATTACAACTAATAAAATTCTTGAGAGAGAGAGCTAAGTATAGCTTCTCCGGATGCCCTAAATGACTATGCCATAAAGTAGAAGGAAAACGAAAAAGTCGTTTGAAGGGGGTGGCGGTTTTGTTGAGTGGATGGATATAGGTCTCCGATGCTATCACATCTCATGATTCGCTTCCGTGGAAATCCTTAAGAAAAACCAAAAGGATCAAATTCAATGGAAACAGAGTTATCATGGTAAACTTATAACAGAGACAAGATTTTTAACAAGGTTAGAGCATGTAACACGTTTTTCAGAGAAGAGGAGGATGGGGAGGAGATAGGGAAGTGTTACCATAACCTTGAATCGGAAGCATATGACCATTGCCAACAATAACTCGATGATTAGAAGTACTCGAATTGAAATAAGGGGAGAGAGTACCTTTGTCGGGTGTCATATGAGACGGCACCCGTGTCCATGTACCATTACCATCCGAGGAGTGAGTCCCAAGGTATGCATAGCCGCGACATCGGTGGGTGAAGCACCGAGTAGAATGCTGGCGATGAGGCGGACGAGGCCAAGGAGACCTGCTTGAGTTGGTGGACGAGGCGGGCTGCCATGGGGCCGTGGGGAAGGCACGCGGGGCCCATTATCGCTGTGGGCCAGCCGTCTGGCCATTGAGGAGTGGGCTGCCGTGGCTGCCACTGGTGAGGAGGAGCTCCAGGAGTTTGCCCGTATGTGGTGTTACCTTTGCGGTTTGGACCGCCTCTGTTGTTGTTCTTCTTGTTCTTGGTGTTGGTGTTGTTGTACGCCGAAGAAATAGAAGAAGAGGATGGGATGATGAGTCGAGGTATCTCAGAGTTATGGCCACCGAAGAAGCTAAGAGGCGAACCACCGGCCTCTTTGTTTGCACGATGCTTGAGTGTTAGCTCCATGAGCTTTATACTTAGAGCGAACACTCTCAAAGAAGGTAGAGGATCCCGATTTTGAACATAGTCAGCATTCGGAATAAGCTTCGCTTAAACCAATCGAGAAGACGTAGAACTAGACGACTTTCAGAAACCTCAATACCAACGCCGGCAAGTCGATCGGCAAGTGACTCGACGTGATTGCAATAGGCCTCGGCGAAGAGAAGTTGTCAAGGCGGACGCCTGCGAGCTCTTCCTCTAGATGAGTAGCTCGAGAACCTTTGTTATCCATGAAGATTTGTTCAAGACGGGACCAAGCAAAGAAGACGTGTCATTCTTGACAAGAATGGCATGAAGGAGGTCGGAAGATACCGTCGCATAGATCCAATCGTAAAGCACGGCATCAAGTCGATTATAGAGATCGACATCGGCTTCCTTGAGAGCCTTGATTTTGGCGATGTCGGCCTCGCCGTCGGTGGTAGGATGTGATGCATAAGATTATGCACCGTGCTTGAACTCGGAATAACGCCACCCAAGAATGATAGAGGCTGTCTCAAAGATCCAACGTGATAGGGATTAGTGATCAAACGTTGGTGATAGAGAGAGCGGATGAAACTTGGATGATTCGGACATGGTGGAAACGAGGAGTGTTTCGGGAAAGAAGGTGGCGTGAGGCGGAAGAACAGAGGTAGAAGGGTTTCAGCGTGAGGCCGAGAAAACAGGAGGGGCGAGAAGAAGAGGGTCATTAACGGAACAAATTTAGCGGAGGGGACCGAATTTAGGTCTTGATACCATGTAAGATAATAATCTTGTGTCTTGATTCAATAATGAGTACATGTATTTATACTATGTGATTGCTTGATAGCCAAGTATTCTAATCTAATTAGGAATCCAAGTATTCTAATCTAATTAGAAATCTACTTTAAATATATACATATTCTAACACCGACGATCACCTCAAGTGCAGAGTATGCGGGTGCCACCGAAACTTCCATCGTAGAGTGGTGTATGCTGAGTGCCATAAAATGCAGGTCTCAAGTGCTGGAACGTATAAGGATGGCTGTAAACAGTTCATGAACAATGCCAAGAAAAATGACTTCTATGTTGCTTGTGGATGTCACAAGCTTATGAAAACAAGCTGAGGAACACCAAGAGCAGCCAGTTGATTAGCTAGCATTGGGGCTAGTTTGTTTATTTCTTTTGTTTGTCGTGTTTGGTTTATTGCACAATTAAGTTCTTAAGCCTCTATTTTATCCAATGGATTTTATTCAAATGAAATATCAGCCAAGATTAGCATATTGTTAGAATTATTTAACAACTAGTTTATGGCACTTAGTCCCTTGGCACCTAGTCCCTTGGCACCAGATAATTTCTTACATTATATTTCACACATTAGAACTGGTACGTAATCTTACTGAAAAATTAAAATAAATAATAAAATATAAAATTCGGTAAAATGGATAATTTTACGGGAGTGATAAAATGTGTAGTTAAGTGTATGTGTAAGGTTTAATTTTTCTATAAATTCAAATTGAAAGTTTAAATAAAAAGAAAAAAGAAAGAAAGTTATGCCGTCAATTCAATAATTTCAGTTGAGTGCAGAGACCGAGTAGTATACTTCTTGTTAGGAATATCTGTTAGTATTTTGATCACTCATCACATGTTCTTATCTTAGCCAGAAAGGTGATTAAGTGCTCTTGGTTCACTTGAACATTGTAAAAGAGGAAATCACTGAGTATGATTAGTCTAGTAAATCTTGTATTAGGATTATAGGTCTCTGAGTGTAATTTTTATTTCAAGAAGACCATGAAGATCAGTCCTAGCAATGGAGCTTTTCTGAAGATTAGAAGACTGAAGATTGCACAAGGTTTATGAAGACACAAAGGTTTAGTCTAACTCAAAAAGACTCTGTCCTTAATCCTTTCTTAAGTATGTTAACTTACTTTTGAAATATGATTCTGGACATATGACATCATGAGTATGGAGCATGCAAGCCATCAGAAAGGCTCATGTATCCGTTGAGACTAAAGGACAATGAACAGTACTATGCATTAAATGCATCGCGTAAATGTGCAAAAAGCAAGTCCTCTCCAAACAAGAGATAGTGACTTCGAGTACATAGTTCAAGATATAAACGGATATAATTTGATAGAGAGCACAACGGATACAATTCAAACGCCTCTCAAATTTATCTATATATATCACACTTAGATGCTTGAAGAACACACCTTAGAACGCCTATCTTGCAAACTTACCATCAAGCAAAGTATTCTCTCAAGCACTCTACTACCCTTTCTCGAAAGCTTCATTGCTTGAAGAATCACTAGTAGTTCTAAGTTGTCTGAACCTTAACAAGAGATTGTTATTCGTGAAAGAGTTGAACTATCGATACCCTTTCAAGCTCATTCTCCGTAATCGGACACCAATTACTGGGTCAAGAAAGAGGCATCGTCATCCACCGAACAAGTGTATTAAGTAGTCTTGTTCTATTAGACTCTCTCAAAACATAATCGAAAAGTTATACGAGAAGCCTCTCTGACAAACCTTATAACCAACACCATCAAGGCGTGGAGTAGAGGAAGTACTTGATTTGGGAAATCAAGTAATAACTCCAAGGTTATCTGAGTAGAGGAAGTACTTAGCTCTAGGAGCTGGGGAATAACTCAGGGGGAACATTTGGTTGGGAACCATTTGTTTAGGAATCTTAGAATAGGATTATTGTAAGGTGAACTCAATTATCTGTTCTAGTGAATTCTAGGTCTCAGAAAGACCGAAGTGGATTAGTTGGAGGATTACGCCACCTCCAGATACCACTATACTTGCTGTGTCATTTACCTTTCAGATTTACATTTCAAAGAAAGCACACACACTTACTTATTGTTTCAGACTTACCTATCTTAAAGTCTTCCGCACTATGAATTTAAGTATCAGAAACCCCCAGGTTTCTGAGAACTGTGTTTATCGACAAAAGTTTTAAAAGACTATTCACCCCCCCCCCCTCTAGTCTTTTACTTTGCCGTTATCTGGACCAACAAGTGGTATCAGAGCAGGAGGTTCACAAGCCTTCAGATCGAACCTAGATCCCCAGATAGGTGAAGGAACTTTGTCCCTTCGAGGACTATATTATTTGTGTGTTAAGTGTGCAGTATGTCTCGAGTGATGCTCCTGCTCAAGCCGTAAAACTACGAGAAATGGAAGAACAACATGATGCTCCATCCGAGGCCATTAGTGATGAGATGATCTATGTCATCAATGAAGGGCCTATCAAATTCGCATAACTCAAACAAGTTATCGAGGTGTCGATGGAAGAAAAGCATCGTATAAGGAAGATGGAAGCGAGGACACGGCGCTAGTGATAGTGGTCATGTTGCTCGTGGAAGCATTACATATGAAGACAAGCTAAGAGAGCTCGACATCCAAGATGCCAAGAGACAGATTGATGGTCAAGCTCGTAATATAATCATCGATCGACTCGAGCACATACAGTGTAAACTGTGGGGTGCTAAAACGGCGAAAGTTGCCTGGCAATTGATTGAAGAAATCTGTACCGGAACTGAGAAAACCAAAGAAAACAAGTTCGAAGTTCTTAAATTGAAGTTCCAAAACTTCAAACAAGGTCCCACCAAACTCCGAAGAACTTGATTTCAGATTTACTACACTTATGAGTGATATGGCGCACTTGGTGAAAGCAATAGATACTCCCAATGTAAAAGATTAAGACTATCGCGTAAGTCTCAATCATAATTGGGAACACACTAAGTTCTTTATTTCAATCAAGGGATGCCAAATATTACTCCAAGAGAGCTCTTCTCTCATCTTGCCATCAGAGACTATGAGACAACTCAGAGAGAACAAACAGCTGAAAAGTTGCAAAGTGTTGCTCTAGTTTCTCAAGGCACTTCTGAAAAGAAGGATACCAAAGAAGCATCTGAAGAAAATGCTCTTGCAGTAAGACACATGAAGAAATTTGTGCGTCAAGAGATCGAGAGAAGAAAAGCTAAAGAAAAGTCAAAAAGCATCTTGGCCCAAACTATCATCAAGACAAGAACATACAAGTGAACAACTCTCCAACACCCCTATTCGTAAAAGTGTTAGTAATCAAGTCAGAAATAGGAAATGATATCTTCTATTGTCAAAAGCCTGGTCACTTCAAGAGAGATTGTCCTGCTTTAAACAAGCTCAAGACAGGTGACAAGAAGGACAGAAGAAATTTCAAGAGAAATCAAAGGGCCTTACTGACTGAAGAAAGGAAGAAGATTCAAATTCAACTTGATGCTCTAGACTTTGAGACAGATTCTGAAGATGGAGATTCAGATGACTCAAACCTACCATCACCAGAATTGTGTGGAATCACCCACGATGTAATTGACTTCGGCCTTAAGAAGAAAGAAATGTGTGGAGTTGCTGAGATTGCTGGTCCAGACATCTCCAACATTGAAATGTGTCTTATGGCTGATGAGGTAACTAACAATTCACAATTTCTGTACTATGAGAGTGATGATGGAATTGAGGATCTGGAGTTGGTCAAGAGTGAATTGGATCGTTATGAGAAAGAATTTCTGGAAGCACAATCCAAAACCAGAATTCTAGAGGAAAGCAAAGAAACTCTTGAAAAAGAGGTTTCTAAGCTAACCAGAGTATCTGAGAACAAGAACGCTGAAATAGCCTTTCTGAAATCTCAGATATCTGAGAATGAAAATTCTCACAAACTAGCCTTGGATGAACTTACTAAGAAAATGATGAAGCTGCTTTCTGAGAATGAAGAACTCAGAAAGAAAGAGCTATCCTTCCAATCTTATGCAAAGGCTAGTGACACTCTCACTGAGGTTCAATCCTATCTGAGAGATCCCTCTGAGAAAAGTGGACTTGGACTCGATGAACAATCGAGTAATTCATCTCCTCTGAAGAAGAGTGATGAAAGGTTGACCTTTGTAAAAAGTCAACATAATGGTTCTTCAACCACCTATAGCATTGGTCAGAAAGCTAGGGTAGTTGACAAAGGAAAAGGAGTAGCAACCCAACCTTTGAAAGAACAACAAGTTCACAAGAAACTTGTGGATGAGGTTTCTGAAAAGAAACACAACCCTCAGATATGTAACCATCCACATTGCTATATTACTAGGAAAGGAAGAATTGCTGGAATAGGCAAATTCTCTACTGTACCATTTTATAAAGATGGTGCAGAAACTAGTAAGGCTTCTGAAGAACATATTCAGAAAGCCAAAGGTGTTCGAAATGGCATTGGCTATCGTGCTATTAGAAAAGTTCTTCTGCAACAATATAAGGAAGGACAAGAACAATGGCGCAAGGCTGATATTGCACGTAAGACAGAAGTGGAAGAAATCTCAAGCCACTGAAAAACTGAATGCCAGAGCTAGAAGGAACCTGGCCAGAAAGGCTAAGTTTGCTGAAAAGCAATCCCAGAAACTCAGAGTCCAGAAAGTACCAAAAGGAACACCTAGAAACACCACAAGAAGGAAAATTGAGATCAAAATTACTAATTTTATTGCATCTCCTTCTGATCAAGTTAGACAAAAACAAACTCCCAAGAAATTCACTAAAATGTGGATTCCTACTGGAAGAATGTTTAGTCTAAATGGTTCTATCTCTGAAGCAAGAACCTAACTCTGCTTTCGCTTTGTGCGTAATGCCTCGACTAAGGCTCAATGGCTATTTGATAGTGGATGCGAAAGCACATGACAGAAACAAAGCAAATCGTCAATTACAAAGCTTGCAACAATGGACCGTACATCGATTTCTGGAGGAGAATTAAATCCTTCTCGGGATTTGCAACGCCAAATTAGGATCATTAACTATCACCGATTACATGTTAAGTGGTTTGAAATATAATCTATTTAGCATGAGCCGCTTTGACAAGGGATTTATCAGAAATTCAAAGCAAAGTATTGCAAACTTATCGACAATGAGTCAAAGGCATCTTGGTTGCTCGGCGGAAAGCGCCTTTATGTTGCCGATGGGCATCTCGCCACAATCAAGAATGTCTCATGGTGAGTCAATCAAAGTTACAAAGAAGAGCACCGGTTATGGCACAAAAGAATGAGTCACTTGAATTTCAAAACTCAACAAACTTGCCAAGAAAGAGTTAGTGGTCGGCCTTCCCAAAACATCTTTCGAAAGGATGGTATCTGCTCTCGCCGATGGGGAAACAATCTAAGATCTCTTTCAAGTCCAAAATCGACACTCTAAGTTAGACCAACGCAACTATTACACATGGATCTTTTGAATCATCGTAACTAGTTATGCAGAAAGAAGTATGGTCTTGTTGTTGTAGATGACTTCTCAAGATTCACTTGGGTTATCTTTCAAGCACAAATCGATGCTAGGGTGGAGATACCAAACTTGTCAATAAGCTTGAAGTCATGAAAATGACAAGGTATCTCAGAATCGTAACATACCATGGTATCGAAGTTTGTCAACCAAGACATAAAGGAGTTTTGTACCAAAGAAAGGTATACAACACCAACTTTCCTCGTAAGAACACCACGACAAAATGGTGTTGCAGAAAGGAAAAATAGAACCTTAAAGAAGCAAAGAAGGACAATGCTAATGAATCGAAATAAGTGAAGTTTATCGGGTTGAAGTCGAAACACAAAATGCTACACTCGTAATAGATGTTTGATAAACAAACATCATGACAAGACCCTTATGAACTCTTGGTTGGTAGACCTCTAATATCAAACATCTAAAAGTATTTGGTTGTAGATGTTTTGTTCTTAACAATGGAAAAGAGTATCTAAGAACATTTCAACCAAAGGCAGATGAAGGTGTGTTTCTTGGTTATTCTATGAATAGCAAAGCATACAGAGTTTACAACAAAAGAACAAAGAAGATTGAAGAATCGCCTCATGTTGTATTCTATGAAGGAAGCAAGAAAACACCCCTTCGATGAACTCTCAGAAAGGTTCAAGGAACTAATGATAAAGGATTTTGAAGAGGAACTCTCAGAAAGGAAAAACATCATTGTGGAAAGAGAGGATGACTCTGACGAAGAAAAGCATGAAATGCCTAGTAACAACCAGATGATTCTCGCACATGATGAAGAATTTCCTATGAGAATTCCGAAATGGAAATCAAGATGTTCATCGAGAGCTAACTCGAAATGATCTCTCGACAGCATGTCCCGTAAAGCTCTCACATCGAAAGCAAGTGTCGACATTCACCGCCTTCCGAGGTGCAAAATGTCACAGACATCAAGAAGTATCAAGTCATAATCATAGTGATTCACATTTAGATCACATAGATGTCGACCTACTAGCCCTAAACCCATGATGAGATGGATCAAGGATCATCTCGCAAAAGACGGATCGACCAATCAATCAAGGTGTTAGGACTAGGAGCAATAGTGAAAGTGCTAACTCTCTCTTGATGTTTTATCTCAAACATTGAACCAAAACTATAGAAGAAGCATTAAGAGACCAAGACCGGATCTCAAAGAATGCAAGAAGAGTCGGATCATTTGAGAGAAACAAAGTCCGAAACTAGTTCCATTTGTAGAAGGAATATCTATGATTGGAACCAAGTGGGTTTTCGTAAACAAGATGAATGAATCGTGAAATAACCGTAAACAAAGCAAGGTTGGTTGCCAAGGATTCACCTGCATCAAGGTTTAGATTTTGATGAGTCATATGCACCAGTTGCCGATTGATGCAATAAGACTCTTTCGGCCTTGCGTACTCATAAAGACTTTAAAGTTTATCGATGGATGTCAAGAGTGCATTCTTGAATGGTGAACTTGCCGAGGAAGTCTATGTTGAACAACCACCGCTTTGAAGTTTCTAAAATAGAATGGTCTATAAGCTACAGAAATCTCTTTATGGACTGAAACAGGCTCCAAGAGCATGGTATGACACTTTGGCCAAATACCTTCTGGAAAGTGGTTTCAAGAAAGGTGAAGTTGATAAAACTTTATTTACTTTAAACCATGATGGGAAACTACTCTTAGTTCAAGTATATGTTGATGACATCATATTTGGATCTAAGGACAAGCAACTTTGTGATGACTTTGCAAATCTCATGAAAAGTAAGTTCGAGATGAGCATGATGGGAGAATTGAAATATTTCCTAGGATTGCAAGTCAAGCAACTCAATGATGGAATATTCATTAGTCAGACAAAGTATGCAAAAGACATGCTCACAAAATTCAATCTTAAGCCTTCTGAAAAGAATGCTAAGATACCTATGAGCATAGGAACCAAGATGACCTATACTGAATCAGATAAGAGTGTTGATGAACATAAGTATAGGAAATTGATAGGTTCACTACTCTACCTTACTGCAAGCAGACCTGATATTCAATATGCAGTTGGAGTGTGTCCTAGATTTCAAACAAATCCAATGCAATCACACTACAACACTGCTATAAAAATATTAAAGTATGTGAAAGGTACAGTAGATGTAGGATTGTGGTATCCTAAAGAAAGTGGATTGAGTTTGGCTGGTTACTCAGATGCTGATTATGCTGGATCAATGCTTGATAGGAAAAGTACCTCAGGAACTTGTCGGCTCGAACTAGACTTATCTCATGGTTTAGCAAGAAACAAAACTCAATTGCAACTTCTACCACAGAGGTCAATATATTGTCGCCGTTGTGCAACACAAATTCTGTGGATTCAACAACAACTCAGAGACTATGGACTCAATGAAGAGAAAAGTCCCATTTTATGTGATAACACAAGTGCTATTGAAATCACACAGAACCCCAAGTTCCATGCCAGAACAAAGCACATTGATGTTAGACACCACTTCATCAGAGACCATGTTGAGAAAGGCAATATAGAGATACTCAAGATTGGCACAGAAGACCAACTTGCAGATATCTTCACTAAGCCCTTACAAGAAAGCCGGTTCTTGACCTTAAGACATAATCTTGGATTAATGGAACTGCCTAAGGACTGAAAAATTGTCCTGAATCTCTAAAGACTGAATAAGTGAGTAGGCCTCTGAGAACAGGTTCTCAGAAAGCCAAGTTGATAAGAAGTGATGCAAAGGTTTCTGAGTAGCAACACTCAGAAAGACAAAACATTTCTGGAACGGGTATCCAGAAAGGCAAAGGTTGGTACACACTTAATAAGTAAATAAGACTAGAACTTACTTACTGAGAGTGGGTCAAATACATTCAAACAACCAAGCTTCGACACTTGAATTCGTAAAGTCGTAGTCATAAAGAGAAATGGACACACAAAGCCCAAAAGGTATAAGTTCAAAGTCAAACATGTGCAATCGCCGTATTTTTACCATTTTGATGATAAACAATATATAGATAAGGACTTGACACTCGTAATGATAAGCTCAAACGATTAAGTGTTCCTACTCTTTACTAAGTGACACAATGAATGTAGATATTAAAATCCATCAAGTCGGCACATTACCATTTGTTGATTGATATCATTACAAGATATTCAATATAAGCCCTTGATGAATAAACGCTTGATCTCAACGGTTGAGATTAAAATAAAGCAAGTAATGTCTTAAGAAATGCGCATATGGCCCACTACGCATTTAATGAAGTACAAAGGACGCATTCACGCCTATGCAGATGCAAAGACACGATTCATATTCAGCTATATGTATGTTTTATTTATGTACATTTTGTCTATATATATAGGATTTGGGCAAAAGACAAACACTTTTACCAATTCAAATTTTCAAACTTCAGATCAAAATAGCAAAATCTCTCAAGATTTCGCAAAACCCTCTGCAAAACTCAACTTCTTGTGCTTAGTCTTCTGAAAAGACAGACTAATCTCAATTAATTGTGCAATATTCATCTGAAAAACACTCACTCTAAACTCTATATAAGAGATGGCACCCAAGACGATGACCACCAAGAACCCTAAGGCAACATCCTCTGCTTCTGCTGAAAAGCAAGGAGGAAAGGAACTTAAGGTGTTGAATAAACGCCTTCTGGGAAAGTTTACCCCATCGGACTGGAACCCTAAACACAAAATGAATTGGGGAGCCTTTCTAGTAAAGAGATATGTACCAGCAGTTATA
The DNA here is from genome assembly GCA_026545765.1 of Plantago major. Lineage (NCBI taxonomy): Eukaryota > Viridiplantae > Streptophyta > Magnoliopsida > Lamiales > Plantaginaceae > Plantago > Plantago major. The sequence goes on along the minus strand of JAIFAC010000202.1, from coordinate 116,129 downwards.
TCTTCAAAACCAGAAAGAAAATTGATATTGGGAATGCTGAAGAAGTCCCATATCTACAAGCTTCTATCTGCTGCACCCAGTGGACTATCCACACTAGATGTACTGGAGTTCTATAACAACTCCAAAATCTTCACAAAATTTGTGAATAATGAAGAAGAAAAATACATGTAGACTGAAGTCCAAGGACAAGAAATTGTTCTAGACTGCAAGACTTTCTGCAAGATATTCCGATTGAAAAATCGAGGAACATTTGAAGACATCAACATCAAGGACGCTTCCATGATTCAAGGCGTCAAAGAGCTATTTGAAGCAATCCAGTTAGAAAATGCAAAAGGTTGCCCAGGAGACTTTGTTCAAGGCCATCGAATTCAGTCATCTCCGTAAACACCGAGTACTTTTAGCTCTTATTCTGGTCCGTTGCTTTGATGGCAACAAAGGTGGAGTAGACTAGATAAGCATGGAGAGATGGATGATGATGCATCTTCTGAACAAGAAGAATGAAGGGCAGGAAACCCACTTCAATTGGGGGAAGTACGCCTTCAACAAATTCCTTGGACATATTGAGGAATTTGAGCCCAAAATCATCAATGGCCTTGCTGAGCCAAAGGCTAATATGCACTTTGGTCTCGTGGATCTGCTACATTCGGAAACAATGGGAATCACTCTCGAGAGAGGCAGAAATCCTACCACCAACTCCCTTTTCGCACGCTGCTTGAAGAAAAGGAGAAACTTGTCCGAGAACGCAATCAGAAAGGCAGAAGAAGAAGAAACTGCACAACAAGGTGAGGAGGTCTCTGAGCAAGCCAAAGCTAAACCTCCAGTTGCCAAGAGAAAGAGGACTCATAGCAAGAGAGCCTCCAAGCCCCTAATCATACAAGAGGCACAACCTTCTGGAGACAAGGTCTCAGAAGATGTTGGACGCCGAAGGCAAATCCAGAATCCCCAAGAGTCCCGAACCGTAATGCTCCAGAACTCTCCAGAGATGATAGAAATATCATAGATGGGTCTGCACCAACACAGAATAGTGATTATGAGGATGATGAAGTACTTGCAAAAGTACTCAAAAGGTTCAAGTATGAGACCCATGGAGGAGCTTCAAGATCAGCTCTTCAGAAAGACAAGAGCCCCTCTGCCCAGCAGGAAGAAGAAGGCCTGGGTGAGGAAGATAGAATGATGGAAGATGTTGCCATTGCTTCCACATTCACAATGCCAGCACTTAACATTGCTGAAGAAAACCCTGTTCTTGAACAGGTTCCTCAACCTTCTGAGAAAGCTCAACTCTCAGAAAGAGATCAAACTGAGATGGAGACTCAGAATGATACTGCAGAGGAGATCAATAATGAGCACAAAGAGACTGTGGAATCACCACAAGTTCAAGAGATCAATGATCAGCCTGACTCTTTTCAGGCCAACTTGGAAACACACTTTCAGGGGGAAGAAAACTTGTCCACCCCCTTGAATCAAGAAGAGGTTCCTCCAACCTCAGAACATCAAGAAGAGCCTGTCCCACAGGCTCCAACTGAGGAAGTAGTGGTGGTGGAACCAACACCCCAAAACTTAGAGATTCCAGAAGCTGAATAGCTCTATGAGGAAGCACTTACTGAGCCTTTTGCTGAGAAGGTAAGTAATCAGTAATAGTCTTCTTCAAGAATGCTCTGGAAAAACCACTACTAAATATTTTATGTTTGTTCTTACAGCTCACCAAGAACAATTAGAAGGAAAGATCGTGGTCTTATCTCCTCCAAAAGAAACTAAAATCACGAACAAGCAAAGAATCGCAGAAAGATGCCGAAACCCCTAAGGTTTCGAGAATATGCTATCGAGCTTCCTCACTGGAAGTAAGTGAAGTCTCGTAAAGCACTTTTCCACCTATTTTTTCTCATAATGCTTCTAAACATATTTGATTTTAATTCTCAGGTTCAAGCAGAAAGAAAGGTTGATGAGGATAAAACTTCTCCTCACACCAAAGTATCTGAGGCCTCAGTGCCCAAGCAAGCAGAAGTACAGAATAATGAGCCTAGTGTTTCTACACAGGTATGCTCAGAAAGCTTACTTTTGCACACAGATACTAACACAAGTGGTTTGAACAAAACTAACTTGAACACCTTCTTTCAGGCTCAAAGTCTAGTGCCAGTTGATTTACTCAAGACCTTCCAGAAGCACACCTTAAAGAAACATCTCAAGTGCTTCAGACAATGGCAGAAACTCGTAAAGGTCGACCTTCAAGCAGCGAGTAATCGATGTCCCAGAAAAGAGAGCAATTGCCCTAAATCTGGAGGATTATATCCATGCATTGTTCCCTACAGAGTCCTACTCATTTGCCACTCTAATGCATGAAGACTTCATTCATGAAGTAGCACAAAGACTTATGGAAGATTTCAAGTCTACGGATGCTCAAACCCAAGAGCAGATGGTTACCCATCCTGCCTTGCCCAGCAAGCTCACTACTTATCTTGCTGAACAAGAAGAAGTTAATGGGAGGATGATTACGTTCCCAAATGTGATCAACCTGGTTTCAGAAGATGACGATGAGATGGACGAAAATGATTATCAAGAACCTCCCTCTGAGCATCCAAACCAAGAAACAAAGAACAAGAGTGATGATGATGATGATCAGAATGATGATCCCCAACCTGGACAAGGCGGGATTCAGAAAGCTAGCAAAGAAAGTGGAGATAAGGCTACTCCCTCAATTGCTCAGAAAGCTCCATCATCATCACCTCCCAAATCTCATCAAGATACCCAACAAGCTGAACACAATATGCCATAGAAGAAATTTCAGCTGCTGAGTTTAGGATTGAACAACTCAGAAAGGTATTGGAAGAAGAGAAGAGAATCAACATTGAGACTCAAGCTCTTGTTGATGAAAAGGAAGCCAAAATCAAAAAGCTCGAAGAAGCTAATGCCAAAGAATTGGCACTCCTAGATGAGCAAAGAAATTTGAAGAATGCCATTGTTGTCACAATCAACAAATAGATGCAATGGATGACAATGATAATGAAGAGCATGATGTCGCGATCGCATCGTAAAGACCTTCTACATCTTCTCGTAAGGCAAGACACTTGATGGAAAGTGAGGAAGATTTTCAATCAAAACAATCCAAGAAAAGATTATGACAAAGGATGTCAAACCCACAACTTGATTATCAAGGTAAGATGAGAGACTTATCACTCAAAGACAAAAGAGCTCTACTTGCTCCTCATATATTCTCCGCACTAAGTAGTTCAAGAAGTGAAGAGCACTGCAAGGAACAAAGGTCTTTTAGAACTCGTAAAGACACTAGCCCAAGATACGTATGCTAAAATCCGTCCCAAGAGATGAAGCCTTCGTCACGCTTATCAGAGCAACCAAAGATCGCTCTCGTAAAGACCTAGGGCTGGTCAGGATGAGGATTGTAACAATGCTAATGCAAAGATTAAATGAAGCCAGCCATGCTATCCTGCAAGCCAACGCCATCCTAAGGCCGCTTGAAGAGCTCAACAGAAAGGAGCAGGAACTGGTTAGGCAGAACAACGAGCTGAAGAAAGAACTTCAAGAATTAGTCAGGGTGCACAACAATCTCCAGAAAAACTTTGAAACTCTCTCTCAAGCTTATGCTATCATGAGTCACCATTCATGACTAAGGGGAAGAAGAGATGCCTCGTAAAGGCAGGAAGAAAAGAAAACAATCAAATCCTCCTCCTCAAGTCAACTTATCATTAAGGACACCACCGAGATACCCTTGTCAAGAAGTTGTTCCAGATCAACCAAAGGTCGAGAAGTATGGTCACTAGGGAACCAAGTCCCTTAGAATCTCGAAGAGAAGAAGACTTCAAGAAGAAGAAAAGGAAGAAGGAGAAGTAAGAGGCCAAGAAAGTCGCAAGTCTCCAATTTTGACTATAATGATGATGAGGATGATTCCGATGAACATCCACTTCACAAGAAAAGGAGACAAGCAACTACTTCACAACCTCCTCCGGCAAAGAAAGCCCTTAGCGCCGTAACTCCTTCCGAAATACCAAGTCAATACAAGGAACATCCACCAAAGACAAAATTTCCCCAAGGTGAAGAAAGGGTTAAAGGATCTCCGATGTAAGGCCACCAAACAGAAAAGCAAGAAGGGATTTCCAGTTTGGCAGAATAAACAATGAAACACATCAAGAAAGGCCAACTGATGCCCACATTGAGTATATGAAGACCAGTAATGAAGAATCTTCATATAGGTGCATTCTAAACAAGAGAAGGTATTGGATTCTGGAACTACAACATCTACTTGTCAATGATAAGTTTCTAACTCCCATCCTCAACCAGATCCTGAAATGGAGAGAAGGCAAGCCAGATTTGCTAAAACCTCAGCATCTTCATGCCTGGTTAAACTTTGAAGTAGAAAAGAGGAATGAAGCCAGAAAGACGGATCTTCTTTTGCCTGCCCTTACCCAAAACCTGATGATGTACACAAGGTAAGAAAACTGGATGGTAGCTACAGCAGGAAGAACAAACTAGGTGTTTCAACCTATGAGTCATTCTATATGACATTGGATGAATACCTAGATGATATACACTATCTGGAAGAAATATACAAGTATTTCAACCTATCTTAGCTGCAAGTAGACCATGCCTGGGTCTGGGGAAAGTACTTCTGGGTCAAACATTTTCTGCGGAAGAATCACAAGCTTGGTAAGAGTTACCATGAAATATGTGACTTATCCAGAAAGACAGAGCTCTCTGTCAGAAGGATTCTTTATGACTATGTCCTAGAATGCAGAAAAGTGGATGATCATGTCAACTGATCCAGAAAGGATGCTGAAGAACTTGAGGTATCTGAACCCAAGTTATATTTCTGAAGACTTGAAGACTAGTAACATTAGAATACTCTCGAGCTTCGACTCTCCTTTGTTCTAATTTACTTAGTATGTTTTGTTACTTTTGTAATCTTGCGATTGTTTCAATTTCTATCTCGTAAAAGTTGCATCTTACTCAGAACTGCACTATCTCAAGATCATACTCTCGATACATTTTAATAGATGACAACTTATCAAGAAAGATCACTTCGTGATTTGGTTGATGTTTACTTTCTGCACTTAATTCAACTAAAATTGAATATCATTTGAAATGATTAAGTGGTGGATTGTTTTCTTCCGTGATTACAATTTTGTAATAGGACTTGAAAGATAGTCATAGATGACCCATCAAAAGGGGAAAATTTGTTAGAATATCTCATAGTATTTTGATCACTCATCACATGTTCTTATCTTAGCCGTAAAGGTGATTAAGTGCTCTTGGTTCACTTGAACATTGTAAAAGAGGAAATCACTGAGTATGATTAGTCTAGTAAATCTTGTATTAGGATTATAGGTCTCTGAGTGTAATTTTTATTTCAAGAAGACCATGAAGATCAATCCTAGCAATGGAGCTTTTCTGAAGATTAGAAGACTGAAGATTGCACAAGGTTTATGAAGACACAAAGGTTTAGTCTAACTCAGAAAGACTCTGTCCTTAATCCTTTCCTAAGTATGTTAACTTACTTTTGAAATATGATTCTGGACATATGACATCATGAGTATGGAGCATGCAAGCCATCAGAAAGGCTCATGTATCCGTTGAGACTAAAGGACAATGAACAGTACTATGCATTAAATGCATCGGCAGAAATGCTGCAAAAAGCAAGTCCTCTCTGAAACAAGAGATAGTGACTTCTGAGTACATAGTTCAAGATATAAACGGATATAATTTGATAGAGAGCACAACGGATACAATTCAAACGCCTCTCAAATTTATCTATATATATCACACACTTAGATGCTTGAAGAACACACCTTAGAATGCTCTATCTTGCAAACTTACCATCAAGCAAAGTATTCTCTCAAGCACTCTACTATCCTTTCCGAAAAGCTTTCATTGTCAAGAATCACTAGTAGTTCTAAGTTGTCCTGAACCTTAACAAGAGATTGTTATTCGTGAAAGAGTTGAACTATCAGATACCCTTTCTGAAGCTCATTCTCCAGAACGGACACCAATTACTTGGGTCAGTAAAGAGCAGACTGTCATCCACTGAACAAGTGTATTAAGTAGTCTTGTTCTATTAGGCTCTCAAAAACATAATCGAAAAGTTATACGAGAAGCCTCTCTGACAAACCTTATAACCAACACCATCAAGGCGTGGAGTAGAGGAAGTACTTGATTTGGGAAATCAAGGAATAACTCCAAGGTTATCTGAGTAGAGGAAGTACTTAGCTCTAGGAGTTGGGGAATAACTCAGGGGGAACATTTGGTTGGGAACCATTTGTTTAGGAATCTTAGAATAGGATTATTGTAAGGTGAACTCAATTATCTGTTCTAGTGAATTCTAGGTCTCAGAAAGACCGAAGTTGATTAGTTGGAGGATTACGCCACCTCCAGATACCACTATACTTGCTGTGTTATTTACCTTTCTGTATTTACATTTCAGCAAAGCACACACACACACACTTACTTATTGTTTCTGCACTTACCTATCTTAAAGTCTTCCGCGCTCTGAATTTAAGTATCAGAAACCTAGAGAAACTGTGTTTATCGACAAAAGTTTTAAAAGACTATTCACCCCCCCCCCCTCAGTCTTTTACTTTGCCGTTATCTGGACCAACACTTCTTATTTTTCTCATAATAAATCATAAGTTACTTCCTCGGTCTCGACCCGTCTCATGTTTTCCATTTATCTTTTGGTCAATAAAAAGGCAAAATGAATAAAAATTGATAGCAGATTGATAAATTGAAAAATTAAATATTACTCCCTCCATTTCAGAGAAAGTGTTACAATTTGGATTTACACCAATTTGAAGAAAAAGTAGAAAATACAAGTGGTCCCCCTGATTATTAGAGATTAACTGAGTGGCATATTGTAATAAAAGTGAAATGTATGGAGTTTTATTATTTAACTAATTTCCATAAATGGAAATTGTAACACTTTTGGTGAAACGCCGGAAACGGAAAATTTTAACACTTTCTCTGAAATTGAGGGAGTATTTCAATGAAGAAAGAAAGAATGGATGAATAAAAAAGAGACAGTGGAAGTAAAGTTGTAAATATGATTATATTGTGAGGTTATTAATTAGTTAAGTGGGGGGCATAAGAGTTTAATTTGATAGAGTTTAATTCTCATAATAAATCATAAGTTACTTCCTGCTCGTCTTGCCTCATGTTTTCCATTTATCTTTTGGTTAATAAAAAGGCGAAATGAATAAAAAATGATAGTAGATTGATAAATTGGAAAATTGAGTATTATTTTAATGAAGAAAGAAAGAAAGAATGAATAAAAAAGACGGTGGAGGTAAAGTTGTAAATAAGATTATACTGTGAGGTTATCAGTTAAGTGGGGGCATAGAGTTCAATTTTCAAAAAATGGAAAGGAAAGTTTTGAGTGGGACGACAATAATGACAAGATGGAAAACCGACTGCAATAAGTATGTATAGTACAACAGTATATTGAGCATATTATTATTATTATTATTATTATTATTATTATTATTATTATTATTATTATTATTATTATTATTACGAGTAAGTCTCCTCACAGCCGGTCTCTAGATAAATTATCTAGAGACGGATTTACGTTGACAAGAAAATCATCGATATTATTAATTAAACTGTATATATTCTAAGTTATATTACAATTAAACAAACCCATTACAATAATAATATATATTTTTTATTAATAACATAATTGATTTTCTTGAGGATATAGGTTGTTTTCTTGATTAGTTATCTAAAGAACGTGTAGACGGATAAAATTTGTATACTTAAATGAGACATTAAAAAAAATACTATATATAATGGGCAAAATACAATTGTTCTAGCGATTTTTGGAATTTTATTAAATTAAATTCTAAAATAAAATTGATAGAGATTATTTTCTAATATATAAATTTAACTTAAATTATATGTCGCATGTCCAATATGAAAATAAATCAAGAAATGTAAATCATACTCTGTCCGTCCCAAAGTCAACTTCCCCCATTTCATTTTGGGACGTCCCTTCAATTTATCATCCCTTTAATGGAATATCTCTCTATTACATTATTTACTATCTTACCTACTTTATTCAATATATTTTATACTTTATTAACTAGTACTAACCGATGCCACGGTATAGTTTACTTTTAATAATAATTAGAAATGTGATGATAAAATAAATTAGTCAAGAAATTAAGATAATCAAAATTCCTTACAAACAACGTTAGCCGTGGTGTATGTGTGTAGTCCTTCATCCGATACAATAGCACTATGTATTTGTTTATAGTAACTATAGAAAATTTAAAATACGACTCATCATGACGTATATGATTTGAAAGGGTAGTACTCAACCCGAACCCGTTCAGGACCCGACGGGTTGACAACATATGGTAGTATATTATACCGGGTCCTCTACACGTACCTAACACGTTAATTAATAACTTATACTCCAATCTGAACCAAAATAAAATACAAAAGTATATAACGTAGTTAACAGGGTTGGTTCCCAACAACCCCTGCAGTGGTAGGTGCTCCTCCCACCAAACACAAAAAAAAATTATTCTACAAATATAATTTCAATTATTACGATGGTTTTTTAGGCAACCACCCCCAACATATTCCCCCCCCTCCCGAACTTTTTACTAACTTAACCATAAAATTTTGCAGTTCGGGTATTGTCACAAAGGTTTGTAAAGGGTTCGAGTATACGCCCGGTCCGGACATAAACATCATTATTTCAAAGGGTTTTGAATTCAGGTTGTATAGAACCCAACCCGTTTGAAAGTAAAATCAGTGTATAGTGTTTATGACTCTTGTTAATTGTCATAACTTAAACATATATAGAAAAATGTATGCGCTGAAATATATAATAGGTGCAAAATATGGTGTTAAATTTAATATTCTATTGTCAAAGAATTTTTCTAACTAAGATTTGATGGTACACGCACTACAATAAACGTGGGATTTAAAGACCATCGAAAGTGTTATTAATTGTTATTTTGGGTGAAATTCAACTTCAATGACATTTTCTATGAAGTGTCACTTCAAGTGGGGTGGTTAATTCTATAATGTCATTAATATATATACTGTACAATAACGTCTTATTCAATGCCACATTAGCTATTTCAACCAATACTTTCAAGTGTTACTGTAATAGTTATTAGTTACCATTGAGAGTAGATAGTATTCATTTCATTTATAAATGTCACCGCATCTCAATATCATTACACTTGAAAGTGTTACTTCCCATCAATAGGTGGCACTTTAAAGAGTCATATTTTGAACATTTACCAACCATTTGAATTGTCATGGTAAATTGTATTGGTGACATTTCACACTGATACACTATTTCAAAATGCAAAGTGCAAATTCCTTAAATCAAAGTTCACCCATAGAATACAAATTAACACAACTTTAAACGTTCGCTCATGTTAAATTATATAATAATGTATGAGTTATATTCTTGTAAACTTGGATTAGCTTAGTATTGTACTTAGAGTATATAATCCACTTCATCAACATCTATCTATTATATTGAAATGTTTTAATTTTGTAGGAGATATACACTCAAACTTATTCTCTTGATAACTATGACTTGAATAAGCCGCATATTATTTAGTATTTTTTTCTACTTCTCTTATGCTTGGACTATCCTCCTCATTTGGAGAAACACCAATTGAAACGTTAAAAAAATCATAAAAAATAATGCAAACCTAATTTTCTTTATTAATACTAATGTATAATCAATGCTCAAGATGGAAATAAAATGAGTAAATGATTTGTATATATGTTGGTTTAATATTGCAAATGGATAATTGTTGTTATGTTTATTAGTATTCAAAATTTACATTTTAGATCGTAAACATTTGATTGTAAAAAATATTTTAGTAGACTTGTGCCAATTAAACTTTATAAATTGCTTCGCCAAGGGTTGAATCAGAGTTCCTAGCTAATTGTACGGTTGATTAATCAAGTAATGATTTTTAATTTTCCTTCTTTTTTAATATATAAAAAAATCCTTATGGAATAATGTAGTAGTATATAGTGCTGCCATATTTTCTTTTTAATAGTGAGAGATCTCTATAAAGATTTAAATTATAATTAAAGCTCATATACATCATCAACTAACTCACATGTATTATACTACTACTAATTCACAAGGTACTTTAGTCACATTTCGTCAATGATAACAATTAATTGGCTAATCTATGTGATGGTGAAGAACGAACACGTGCTCAAGGTTACTCTTACTTATCCCACTGCAAAGGTAAACTTTGACTCAGATTTTCTCGTGATCAACCTCTGCCATTTAAGAATCACAAATAAAGGGTATTCCTCCCGTATCCAAGTCAAATATGTCCCAAATAATATTGTGCAACCACTCCAACCTCATATGATGGAGCCTGTTGTAAAAAAAAAGAAGCATCAAATTTATCTTGATCCATATTAAATAAAAAAAATAACAACTCGAGAATAATATGCGTAGAATTGTATTTAAGTGCACCATTATAGTAGATAGTATTGTTGTTAGCCGACTTTATGAAAACATGTGAGTGATAAAGTCTAAAAGATTTAGATGAATTCGTCTTGGCACGACGAATTTAAATATATGTTTAAAATATTTTTCGAATTTTTATAGATAAATTTATATGAGATTTAATAAATATATATATGTAGCCAATATACAAAAAAAAAAATAGTGAAAGATATATTGGCTGCAAATGAAACTAACTCCACAAAATTCCCGTGACGATGCCACAATATAGTTTACGTTTAATAATAAATAGAAATGGGAGGACAAAATAAATTAATCGAGGTAACCCCTGGGTGGTATGTGCTCCCCTTGGTGTTGATAATACAAATCTACCAAATCAACATCATCATAAGAAAATCCAACTGATAATTTATGTGCTAAAACGTTAGCTTCACGTTTAACCAGTTAGCAAAACTTAATTCACGATCAAATACCTAAATTTCTTTGAAAAGTGAAACAAAGGGGTAAAGCTAAAATTTGTCGCTTTAAGATATTTAATCACAAGGAACAATCACTTTCAATTACTACATGTTGCCACTCAAAATCTTGAACAAATTTAGTTTCAAATTTGGCTGGCCAACCTTCCGCATTTTCAACAACCTAATTTTGTCACCAAGCAATAACATTGCCCTCATGATCCCTAGCAACAACACTAATACGTTCCCCTATTCGGCCTATGCTCAACCATAACAAAATTTCACGTAGGATGGCTGGAATTTGAATGAATCTGATGGGACTTAGCCCATCAGCTTTATATTAACTTATTTAATAAATTTATATTTTTATTTTAGTGAATAAAATAATTTAATTAATTAATAATTATAATCTAGATTGGTGTCTATAGATTCGTCTTGTCACGGTGAATTCAAGTATATGTTTAAAATATTTTTTCGGAATTTTGTAGATAAATTTATATGACATTTAATAAAAACTATATACGCAGCGAACATACAAAAAATAAACAACGAAAGATATACTGGTTTAAAATGCAACTAATACCACAAAATTCCACATATGATTGAATTAATTTAATAAATACTATATTTTTAAATTTTGATCATTTCATTTTATCTTATTTAATAAATTTATATTTTATTATAATGAATAAAACTATTTATGTAATTAATACTATTCAAGATTGGTGTCTATGGATTCGTCTTGTCACGACGAATTCAAATATATGTTTAAAATATTTTTCGAATTTTTGTAGATAAAGTTATATGAGATTGAATAAAAACTATATATGTAGTCAACATATCAAAAATATCAATGAAATATATACTGGCTAAAATACAACTAATTCCATAAAATTCCACGTAGAACTGAATTAATATGGTGTGGTTTAGACCTTGTGCTTTACATATAATATATGGATGGATGGATGGATTATCATCTCTCCTACTTTATTCAATTTCTTTAAAACTTGTGTCCGGGTCCGCGGGTAATTGAATCCGGGATGGAGGGAATATATGAATGAACCAATTGCAATGCATCCTTTACTTCTCAAATATAGAAATGATTTTCTCGACAAGTATAAATAGCACCTCATTCATTTCAACAAACCACAAGTTGAAAAGCAAGAGAGTAAGAGCCCAAAATCCTCTCCTCTCAAGATCAACATTCACCTCATGTGTATTTAAGTATGAAAAGTAGATAAAATTCGAAGTAATTATTCTATGATAAATTCGAATAATGCTATTATTCTAGGATTGTGTTCGAGATATTTTTCCACATTTGCAAAAACAATTGAGAATACAACATATTTCTTGATATATATCACCTTCTATTAATGCAAAAACCTAAATGTCAATGTGAATGACTTGAAATCAAAAATAAAAAAATTAAAAAAATCCCAAGTGATGTACCAATTATTAATAACAATTGTCATGTTCAGTTATTCAAATAGTAATGTTAACACTTCACATACTCTAGCTAACATGTATGCTTTTTCCAAAACTTGTCAGATAAATATTCTTGTGTATATGTTCTATCATAAGTTAATTTGCTGATCATCATACTACAAATTAGGCCAAAATGTGGGAGGAAAAATTCGTCAAACCAAAAGCATATTCAATCATGAGAATTGATAATTAATCCAAAGAAACTTAGTCTATGATAAACATAGTAACTTAAGATATTGCATATCAGTTCACAATCAGAAATCACAAAACAAAACCTTCAAGTTCTCATGTTCCTTAAAAGAAAAAAAAGAAACCACCAACAAGCTAGCACAGCAAAAGTCTGCGCATAACACAGGGTAATCTTAGTTATCATCAGATGGAACCTGTACACTGTATGGGCACATCAAACAGCAGACAGGAGGAAGCACAATCGCAGTCAGCCAAAACACCTCCGGCATAGATCCCTGGCTTTGTCTCATGCTCACAGCCATTGCTAATTTGTAGGGAAACTGTTGGGGTATAGAGCATAGCTCCCATTCCGATCTCATTGGGAGAAACGAGGTTACACTTCTCATATATGAAGAGCTCATCATATTTTGGTTCCCCGTAGCTATCAACTGAGTCACCAGCTTCTGAATCTACAAACCCGCCCTGCAGTCTTTTGAATCTGGAGGCCTCATGGAGCTCGGTGATGAGATTTTCGATTGGTGAAGGTGATGGTGTATATTGTGATAGTTTTGATCTTTTCTTCTTCTGAAATTTAGGGTTCCAGAGTGGTGGTTTTCCTCTCTTCCCCGATTCATTTCCACTATCTGCAAAAATAGTAAAATTAATAGAACGTACACTTATTTTAACACGAAATTATAATTCATCCATGAACACAAAATGCACAATTTTATTCACTTATCAGCTACAAGCTAACTTATCAACTAGTTTAATTAGCTAGACAAGGCATTAATTAGCGGTTGCCAACTGAATACATAATGTTATTTCTTGAAGTTGTCGTATGTTATTTTTTTGGAATTGAAATTAAACTTTATTTCCTTCCAACCAATAAGTGCAAGCCGATCCAAGGATCCAGGCACAATAAGATAACCAAAAGAATCAAAATTACTAGTAGAATCTAATAAATTAAGTTGCTAGTCTATCATGGTGTTATCATCAACTTGGCACAATGGGCTCGCAAACGAGGATCAACCCATGCTCTATTTTTCAATATGTCAATGATTTTGTCTTCAAGATGCTGGTCCGCAGGTCTTTGCTGGAAACATACTGCATTTCGCTCGATCCAAATGGCATAGATTGTTTCAGCAAAAGCACTTTTTAGTAGCTTTGATTTCCAGCCTTTTCCTCCAAATCTGCAACTCATCAAGTCTAGCTCCGCATTCCAAATTCGGGGATCGAAAATTTTCATCCAAAGACATCACACGATGCCAAATGCGGCCGAGGGCAATCAAAAAGAGATGTTGTCGAGTCTCATCGCATGCAAAACAAGCATGTCGGGTCTAGATTTGGGTTCCAACGCCTCACTCTATCCTTTGTTGCAGTCGATCATTCAACGCCATCCAAGAATGTAAAAGGGCACGTCGCTACTTTGTTACCAAACCAAAATTTCTTCCACTTCACCTCTTGTTTTTCACCTCTTATCTCTCTCAGATAAAGCCGGTGGGAAAATGCCTCGAGTTCAAGCAGTAAGCTTCAAAAAGTAGTATCTTGCACCAATGATCGAGCCTTTATCAGTGCTTTAATAATCCAAGAGCAATTCTTAGTTAGGCGTACCTGGATCACCTCACGATGCTTTATATAGTAGCAGTGGATCTACTTTACCCATAGCTTATCTGCCTTAACACACACATTCCATAGTAACTTGGCAATTGTGCATTTATTCCAATCGACGAGCGAAGTCAGGTTAAGACCACCCGCATTTTTCCATCACAAAGTTTCGCCCAAGCAATGGGAGATTTCCTGGTAATTTCATCAGTACCACTCCAAAGAAAAGATCGACAGATAGCTTCAATATGCTTCAAAATAGTGGTTGGCATAGGGAAAACCTGTAGCCAGTAACTCGACATGGCATGTAGGACACTATGAATGAGTTGAAACTTACCCGCATAGCTAAGCAACTTGGAGGTCCAATGGCGAATTCTGTCAGTGATTCGATCAACCAGTGGTTGGCAGTTTCACACAGTTAGCTTGCGGGTAGCTAAGGGTACGCCAAGATACTTTATAGGCAAAGTGCCCGCTGCAAATCTGGTCAGCTGGAGTATCTGCGCCTTCACATGGTTTTCGATGCCTCCAAAAAATACCTGACACTTTCTGGGATTAGCCGTGAGTCCCGTGGATCGAGAGAAAATTTGGAATTACTCCATAAGGAGTTCTACGGAGCGCACATCGCCTCGAACAAAAAAGGAGAAGATCATGGCAAAACAAAGATTAGTAATTCCCAAAGATTCACATCGTGCATGGTAGTTGAAATCCAGGTTTCGCTTCAGTAGTCCCAGAACTCTATGCAAATACTCCATCATGATGACAAATAGTAGCGGAGACACAGGATCACCTTGTCATAGGCCACGTTTTGCTTGTAACAATTTGGAAGGAACTCCATTAATGGCATAGCGGTATGAAACAGATGTCACACACCGCATGATCCAGAAAACAAACTGTGCTGGGAAACCCATCTCTTCCATAATTGTTTGAAGCGCCACCCATTCAACTGTATCGAAGGCTTTTTGCAGGTCCATCCGTATCATACATCGTGGAGAGATGCCTTTTCTATCGCACTTTGACTAATTCACTTGCCAGTAAAATATTATCATGGATAACCCTTCCAGGTAAGAATGCAGATTGACTTTCATCGACGATTGAATTGATCACTCTACTTAGCCGTTTTGTTAAGATTTTTGAGATAATCTTGTACACTGTAATACAGCAGGAAATCGGCCTCATATCTTTCATCGTACAAGCGCCAGCTGATTTGGGAATTAGCGTAACCAAGGTGCAATTTTCACGTGATAGAGATCGCCTCGAAAGGAAAAATCCATAATTGCCGGAACCACATCAACCTTGACTATGCTCCATGCGGCTTTGAAAAAATTTGCATTATATCCATCAATTCCCGGTGCTTTATTATCACCTATATCTCTAAGCGCTTCCCATATTTCTTTTTCAGTAACTGGCGCCACCAACGCCAAGCACTCCGCTCGACAAAGCTGGCGACCTGATCTAAGAGCCTCGATATTCACGCCGGGCAAGTGGGGTGCCGCGTTCACCAAATCAAGATAAAAGCTCAAAATCTCACTCTCTAGTTCCCGGGCGAAGTTAAAATTCGACTGTAGCGTAAGCTTCGAAATACCCACCTTTCGATTCTTTTCTTTCACCGTGGCATGGAAAAACGCATTGTTACCATCACCTGTACAGAGCCAGTTAATTTTTGCTTTTTGCGCCATAATCATCTCACTATGTTGTTCCATTTGATAACACTGTATGTACAATCTTTAACATGTTGGATGAGCTGGACATTAAAACGATCCTATATTAGATCCTGCTGGGCACGCTGTAGGTCTGCTCGGGCAGCTTCTAATTTCTGCGGAATGCCAAGATGCTGTCGAATGAGAGGCTTGAGACGACCTTGCAAAATATGTAGTTTCCTCCAAACGATATACATAGGTTGGCCGCATATGTCCTGGTTCCAAGTTGCACTAACCGTGCCTAAGAAATCCGCATGATAAGTCAAATACCATAAATCAAGTGCTTAGGGTAGGTGCAAGGAGCTGTAGAATCGGCTTCAACATGCAAAGGCGAATGATCAGAAACGCCCGCGTCCAGGATATGAATCTTGAGGGTAGGGAATTTAAGAAACCATTCCGGGTTACACAAAGCCCTATCAATTCTTGAATAGATAATACACTGGTCTTGTTTATTCAACCACGTGAAATAATCGCCCTCCGTCTCTTTCTCAGCTAAGTTAGCAACTACCATCATTTCTTCCAAATCAGAAAACTTAGATGCCATCACGTGATTTCCACAAACACGATCCACCAATCTGAAAAATATCATTCCACAGCTCTCTCTGACGATCTAAAGTGTTATGCGCATAGACAAAGGTAGTCCAATGGATGAGAGACTCCACCAAATCATAGACGCCAGAATGTATATACTGATCAAACATACTCTGGACACGAACATTGACCCTCTGATCATTCCATAAGATCCATATGCGTCCATTCTCATGCTTATCATAGTTATCCAGATAACACCATTTACTGCCAAAACGTTTCCTGATTTTAACACTATTCTTTTCCTTAACTCTAGTCTCCAGCAAAGCAGCAATATTCACATTAAGCATGTTGAGGCGGGAGCTAACCTCACGATGCTTGGCTACTTTGTTTAGCCCCCTTGTATTCCAGGCTAACATTGATTTCGGGTTTGAGGATCTTATTGGTCATTCAAATGACCCAAAGCCTCAAACCCGCTTCCGAGGGGGATGCTAGATGCGTTCTTCAAGGCAGATAATGTGCTCTCGACCTTGTGCTAAATCTCCTGGATCAGGTTGTTGCAACCGGGGTTGAGCTACCGGGTCAACGGGCGGAGGTCGAAATTGCTGAGCTCGATCGATTCTCGGCCGTCATGGTGTTGTACCAGATTTGCGCAATGCCATTGGCACCTTTTTTTTTTTTTTTGAGAAATCTACTAGTTTGATTTGTCGAGTACATCATTATGTCCTAAAGTTGCGCACCATACCATTTGCAAAATCTACTTATCATTGTCTTTTACATACGTCACTCTTGCACAAGTTGTCGGGGCACAACTTTTTTTGCAAAATCTGCTTAAAATTAGTTATCCATTAGTTGAACATGGCGTTATTTCATAAAGTTGTCACATGATACTTTTTGTGAAATTCGCTTAATGGTTGCCCGTTGAATGTGACATTCTTCCATAAATTCGACGACGATATTCTTAAAATCCAATGTATGACACTCTATTTTCGCAACCAAGAAGCATAATACTTTATAAAAATAGAAGAGTATTGTATAATGAAAAAAGTCAGTAGTTATACCGCATTTTTCTTCTTGTGTTGTTGAGACACCACAGGAAAGCGTGAGCTCCATGTCTGGTGTAATGGAAGTTTCACTTGGTGCAATGCTAAGCTGATCAACAGGCACCACCATTGATGGGAACACAATTTGTCGTAATGGTTGAGTGCTTGTTGTCCCATGTTGTTGTGGGTTGTTTTCGCCAACTAATTTCGCCCCCCTTGGCTTACTCATGTTGCCCGTTGATTGGCTTGGTTGCTCATTTTGATTGATCAAGAAAGCTATCACATTAATAGTTAGATTTGTTCAACATGTCAATAAGATCATAATGATAAGGTTTGATGTATGTAAAACTCTCTAAACTTAGACCATATCTGTATCTATAATTTCGAAGAGAAAAGTAATCTAGAAGTCTATAAATTGTCACATGTAAACAATTTTAGAAGCATTACAATCAGTGACATCATATTTCCTCTCTCCATTTTTACAGAAATAATAAACTTACAAATCTTTAACAACTGAGATACATTGGAGATCATCAAGCAGAGTTGCAGTGCATATAACAAAGATCCACCGCTTTCATATTTTTTTTTCTATTTATGCTTTTTCTTTTTGGTTTCTGGCGCACAATAAAGACACATTCAACAAGTACAAATTTTTTATTCAATCTATAGAACGTAAACTGATACGAATGAGGAATATAATATTCAAGATCTTCCTCAACGTAACAAAAGATCAAAACAATCCCCACAATTTACAAATACTTGGAATCCTAGCTAGAATTTTAACAAGGAAAGAGATCTAGTACACATTGATTCAACTTTCAACACATTTTGGAGCAAAAGACAATTCCAAAATGAACAATTGATAGGGAACTTACATGCAAATTCACGCCTGAAACAAGCACATTGCCCCCTCATTTTTTGTTCTCTTGATTTCAACTGAGAGAAGATTATAAAATGAAGACCTGAAGTAACGATATGAAGTGAAAAGAGTCTTATTTTTATGACAAAAAGGAGAAGTGTACTGAAGCAGTGCTGCTTGTGGTAGTTTTATTCTTAAAATCCTTCGGTTGGGAAAGGACAAATTTACAAAAGTAGGATGCATTAAATCACATTTAATTATATCTTTTGTATTATCTACCAAACTTTCACCGCTTTTTCTTTTTAATTATATTATATTGAAATCATTATCTCATTTCTATTCACAAAATTTTACTGTTAGCTTCTCATATAGCTGTCATTGATCTTATCGAAGAAAACGTTTTAACATATATATGGTGTTAATAGAATTAATGCCCCCCTTTTTTTTTACAGTTTTTTATATTATGATGTAAAAAAGGTAGCATGGGTGTGGAATACATGGAATGAAAGAGGGATTTATGCTATTGTAACGTTTTCAAAAGTCACGAGCAAATTGTTTTAAGGGAATGGGATAAAAAGCACCGAACTGAAAATAAGGAAAAAGCTAGCCAGTTTGGTGAATCTTTTCATAAATTGATGTGTGGATATAAATAAAGAAATAAATGCTAACTACCATTTCATCAACAATGTTGTTGCTTGACATGTGTATACTTCACCCATGAGTTTGATTTAAGTCCTCATAGTTTACAAATTTTTTCTGAAAATGTATATAGGTCGCATGAGATCCATACCCAAACTGACTCTGTACACAAATGGTGTGTGCAATGTTGACACCACTGTTGGAGAAAATAGTTTCCAAATATTTGCATTTTGAAAACATTGCGGGTTGAGTGGAATTCTAAACTGTAAAAAGCAATTCATAATCACATTAAATTTACTTCTTCTTTATTTGGGTACTGTTGCCTTCCATTTTCTTCAAATTATATATCAATCCTCTAATGGTATGGGACTATGGGAGAGCGCCAACCTCGTATAGGTTATCTGATAGGAGATGAATCGCCATGAAAGAACCTATGTTTAGTCAATAAATTAATCACTTCCCAATGGCTAGTTTAAGAGGCTGAAGAAGAAAATTTGATCTTAGAAAGATATCATAAGTTCATCATTATCAGAATGCACGTGAGCTAAATAATTTACGAAAATGAATTGAAATATGTGAGCCAGAAGCTTATATGAGCGATGGCTGATCACAACACCATCCAAAATGTTTCTTTCACCTACAAATGCCGATTGGTTCTCCGAGATCACTCTATCCAACACTTTTGATAGTCTCTTCACCAACACGTTTGCCAACATCTTATAAACACATCTGATAAGAGATATTGGTCGGAAATCTTCCAATGCCAACGGGTTGCTCTTTTTTGGAATAAGAGTAATGAACGAACTATTCACTTCCTTTACTAACTTGCTATATATGGAACTCTTGGAAAAACTTTACAATTTCCCCTTGCATAACTCCACATAACCATCATAAAATGAAAATTAAACCCATCAGCTCCGGGGCTTTTTTATCCGCTCCACAATCCGATTCAGTCAGTTTAGACATCTATATATCGATTCGATTAGGTTTACCTGCAATAATCCACTCAAATTTCCAATTTGGATCGAATTTCAAAATCCAGTCCGAATCCGACCCGGATTGGACCAAATCCGGTCCGTGTAACAAGTAATTAAATGCATCCAGCGCATACGGATCAAGGGATCCACTATATCACACCTTTATGAAATTATGTGATCAGTCATTCTCCCATTAGGGTTTTCACATAAGGTTTTCTGATTTTTTTTACATACCAAGCACTGCAGAAACTTTATAATTTTTCGGTTTCCATGGATTAAACTCTGTTCACAAGTAACGACACATAGAAGACGGAAATAATGGATGGAATTAAAAGGTTTGAATCTGCAATTAAGCTCTTTTTTTTTTAATAGAAGGTTGGTTTCTTTCTTATGTAAAGGTTCAAGTCAAAGTTATTGAGAATCAATCTCCTCCATTCTTTCTTTCTTTATGTAAAGTTTAAAGAGCCATCTTCTGTGCATCTCATTTTCCTAGCTTCTTTCGAGAGGTTCTGGAGAAGAAAAGGGATGAGTTGATTCCCATTTAAGAAGAAAAGAGAAGAATGATTCCATTTTGAGAGCTTCTGTGCCTTTTCCATTTCTTAATGCATTTTTTTAACTGGTTTATTATACTGTGATTGAAATAATGAATGTAAGTATCATGCAAAGTCAATATTTGTGGTTAATATTATATGTTTGCAACATTCATATGTGTATCATTTGCACTTAATATATGTTGATAGTAATTATCTAGTAATCCTATATTTGGAAAAAGAATACATAATCGAATAAAAGCATAGTAAAGCAGAAACAATTGAAGTGTTCAGTCGGATTTTAATATATATGCATCAATATGACAATATAGTTAGGAGATCATTTAGTACTTAAAGGAAAAACATAAACATGATTAAGAAATACAGAGATGGAAAGTGGATTGTATTTTTGGTAAAGTAAAATAATTATATTGTAAACATTAACTAAAATAAAACAGATTAATGTACATTTATGCATCCAAGTGTTGTATGTGCAAGCTATATCTGCAAAGAAAAGGAAAAATTATATTTAGTAAAATATAAGTCTTTATAACACAATAATCCTATTCAAACATCTCACTTTTACCTTATAACTTGTTGAAGATCTCCTTGTACACAACATTGGTAGTCGTCGCATAAGAAGTTTGACCATCTTCATTACATACGATGACTTTTAGTCCCTTCTTGTTAGTTACTCTTGAGATAGCAACATAGAGTTGTCCATGACTGAATACAGGTCTAGGAAGATATAGACCAACATTTGAAAGTGATTGGCCCTGACTCTTATTTATAGTCATAGCAAAGCTGACCGACAATGGGAATTGCCTTCGCTGAAATTTAATCGGGAATTGAGTCATGTCAGACGGGCTCATAATAGTTCTTGGAATGAACACCTTCTGACCAGCACTTATTCCTGTCAAAAGTTTGGCCTCAACAATAAGTCTCCAAAGCTTTGTCATCATCATCCTGGTTCCATTGCATAATTGTGAAGCTGGGTCTATATTCCTAAGTAACATGACAATGCACCCAACCTTCAACTTGAGCGTGTGGTTTGGTATTCCCGAACATTTTATGTATTCAAGAACTCAACTGAATATATACTCTCATACTCATCCCCATCATCATCCGTCACACTTATACTATCTGAACTCATATACTCAACTTCATCACCAGGAATCAAAGATAGGACATACTCATTAATCTTCTCTACCATCTCATTTGTTGGAGCGAGTATTGCTCTATCCTGAAAGAAGCGCTCATCTGACATATTTTGCAAAATTGAAGGATAGGTACTGTCAACAATTGTTGCAATAGGATCTGTCACACCACGTATTAAAATTTCGTCCGGCAATTTTATTTATGCTTCACCATCATTCTCCCCACCAGCCATCCCATTTCCAATGTCCAATAGCCATTCAACAAAATCCATCATCTCATTTACTTCAGAAGGAGATGATCCAGCCTACATCAATATACAAATAAGAAGAAAGGGAAAAAAAATTAAACAATGATTATTTTTTAAATGTACAAATCAGACATAACTAAAGCTTGTGACATTGAAGAAGTAACTCAGAAGTTTATATTCTTGGTTAAAGTAAGAACCTCTGCACCTCCCACAATCTAGATGATGTAATGGAAGCATGTGCAATGTCATACCTACTCCCCATTGGCACAACTGGCAATATTTGACGGAAATCACCCCCTAATACAACTACCAAACCCCCAAATGGGACGCAAGATGGTCGTCCATTAGGCAATTATGTCCCTTGAGCTCCTGTCTAGGGCTTCAAAGCAAAATTTGTTTGTCATGGGCGCTTCATCCCAAATAATGAGCTTAGATGTCGCATAAGTTCCGCCAACTCGCATCCGTGAAGTATTATAGTGCAAAGTTGATGTCTCGTCTACTTGAATAGGAATACTGAATCGAGAGTGGGCTGTTCTACCCCTAGGGAGCAATAAAGAAGCAAATCCACTTGAAGCAACAAGCAAAACTATATCCCCTCGCCCACGTAATTTCGAACATAATGTTTTCTAAATATATGTCTTACCTGTGCCTCCAAACCCATATAAGAAGAAAAAACCACCCTTTCCCTTATCTACGGCATCAACAATTCGATGATATACAGCTCCCTGCTCATCAGTAAGTCTTGGATAAAGAACTCATTCATATCATCCTTGTTGTATGAAGTCTTATCTTCAATAAGCTTGTTCCCTATACCCGAAACAACATATTCTTCTGGAAATGGCATGGACTTAAAATTTCGAAGACTATAACAATTTGATGCAAGTATTTTCTATTTCAAGCAACAAAGGTTTGCAAATCGTTTTCCGAGAGGTGCAAATCTGAAAATGATTCACAACAAAAATATTGATGTAAAATAAATTTATGAATGAATCAGGTCTATATTAATTGATCCAGTAAGACATGCTAAAATTTGACGTGAATAATTAAATTTGAAGAAATAATTAAATGATATAAATAATTGTAAAAACTCAATAGGATAGTGTTGTTGCGGGATTTTCTGGAGCTACGCTTCCATCATATATGACGACGTGGTAGGAAGATAGTGCCATGTTGATTAGGTGTTAGAAATCTAACTTAATCTTATACCGTGATATATAGTTTGATTTCTTGTACCGCTTTGATGTTTATCGTTGTGATGATGGCCAGTAATAGATAGCTTTTACCCTCTTATTTATAAATGAAATGAATTTGTTTAAAAAAGGCCAAGATGAGAGTTTAGAAAAGCAGTACAGTGAATGCTGTTAGAGTCCAGTTTGTTAGATTAGGGAAAGATAGATTAAGATCATGAACTTTGTGAAGAGAATGGTGGTATTGTCAGTTTGTTAGAGTAGAGTTAGAAATATTTAGATCATGTTCTGCGTGAAGAATAATTATCAATCTGAGCAACAGTAATGGTGAGAGTGAGGTTCAGGTTTAGATGGTGTTGTTTCCTTCACACATTTTCATATCTCACATGATGAAATGTGAAAGCAAAAAAGAATGACTGAAACAAACAGGATGTCAAAACCAACTTTACTGGAAAAGGGAATTTACTAACCTGGATTGTTGGATTTACGCCTTTGTGTGTAGAGGATATCATCAGATAAATGTTTCCAAGTATTTCTCCACACATGCTCAGGTCTGACCATAATCTTTGATACTAATAGTGTAAAAAAGAGACACCTTAGGTAATTTGCGGAACCCCACAAACTTGCTTCCTCAATGGCGTGAATGTATTCCTTTTCATCATCCAATAACCCCCTGGCAAAGCAAGCATCTTTAAAAGTTGTGTACAAAACTCCTTCAAAAGTTTTTATGTCATTGTAGCATGTAGGTCCTCTAACATGATTAAGTAGGATCCGAAGGTAGTGTTGAGGGGTTGAGCCTCAAACACTAACTAAACTACTACAAATTCCTATTCTAAGGTCCGCCTCCAACTTGAAGTCCGACCTGGTGACTTGGTCCGAGCCGGGGCACCTGAAAAGACTACGAGGGGGGGGGGGGGGGTTAGATAGGTAACCCGGACTGCAAGTTGTCAATCCGGTAAGAGACTTTACTCAAGAGAGAGTTGGAAAGCTCCCAATGTAGTAGTTATGAGGGAATTTATGACAAGAGTTGACTTATTACTTATGACTTAAGACTTGTCACTTAAGACTTACCTTAAGGTCTTTAGACCTTGTGCTATATTTATAGTTATCATGTACTTATGGAGTGGTCCATAAGATGATGCCAAGTGTATGTTCAGGATTTGGACAACTATGCTCCCTTGGCCCATGGCCCAATAGTATGTGAGAGTCCAATACCTTTAGATGGGCCTGGGAGGGTAAATTGGTCCTTTTGCTCCTCAGAGTACTATTTTCACTGATGGATCCGTGTGAGACCTTTTAGAATGATCCGAGCTCTATTGAGTTGGTCTGTTCGTAGGTAGTTCAAAGAATAACCCCGAGATAGTAGCCGCCTAAGTATCTTCGAGGTTCCAGGTATACGCTTGGTCTTATTGTTAAGGTGGCATCCGAAGTTTATCTTGTTCGTCCATTCGCATCCTAGACCGACAAAGGTGTGGTACTTGGTGAGACCATGTGACCTCTTGTCAGGTTCGGAAGTCGTGCGCCTTGCTAGGTCGGACCAGCTGAAGAGGTGTATTGACTTAAGCATCGATCAATTCCAAGGCCTTCCTTAGAGCGAACTAGCCAAGGTCGAATAAGTACTGAATTGGATATTTAGCCTTGATGCGCTCTAGGACACGCTCTATGGCGCCCTTAACGGATGGACATATATCCGTATCAACATATGTCCCCCTAGTTTCCAAGTATCTTAGTAGAAGATAGTTGTGGAACTATGAGCAAAGGAACAAGTGTGTTTAGGAGTGTGTCCGAATCGTTAATTGTGAGGGAGAAAAATCCGTATCCGTGTTTCAAGAAATTAATATATCTCCCCCCCCCCCCCCCACTTCGTTCTACAGTCCGGGATAGGAAAAAATCACGGACTGTAGAAGGAAAATGTATTTATATCCGAGTATTGAGATCTGAGTATGGTTTTAGGA
The DNA here is from genome assembly GCA_026545765.1 of Plantago major. NCBI lineage: Eukaryota > Viridiplantae > Streptophyta > Magnoliopsida > Lamiales > Plantaginaceae > Plantago > Plantago major. The sequence continues at coordinate 91,137 of JAIFAC010000202.1, read as the reverse complement.
TCTAAAGAAATATCCTGTGAAGGAGTGATGTGTAAGAAACAATCCGTTGAGCTGGATATGTGAAATGGTCTACTTGGGCCGATGAACAGTGATCCAAGGGGCCCAATAAGTCGTCCATCCAGCCCATGAGTGAGGATCCCGAGATAATTTAATGGGGTACAATGTATTTTCTCCCACTGTGAACAGACGCAACCTTTGGATTAAAATGATCAACGGCTGGGGTTAAAAGCGAAGAGATGTGACATTTCGTCTTCCACAATTGTCCCTCTATAAATAGATTACCAGATCTGTCATTGTCACACTTTAGCCAAATTGAATTCAGAACACTCTTAAGCAATCTGAGCAAGTAACTAACTTCCGAGCAAGCAAGGTTTCTAGTGAGTAATTAGATTTGCCGTGCAAGTCACTGTCGGAGAGCTAGCCAGGCTTCGTCGTCCGTCAACCTTTCTCCAGCTACTTTATCAAGTAACTAAATCTGGCTTTCTCGAAATTTCGAGTATTGTTTCTTCTACGACGGATGCATGTATACTTTGTGGAATTTCCGTGCTCGTATGCTGTAAAAATAGGGTATTTTTTGCCAAGTGATGTGTCGTATGTTGAGTTTTGGTTACTCTAATATCGCATGCGTTCCGTAGTTGAACTTATGGTATCAATTTCTAGATATGACTCATATATTTTGTTTGTAAATGTGGCATGTATGGTAGAATATAGCGCCAGTAGGCTGGTTAAACTTTCTGTTATGGCGCCTTGCATGGAAGATAATAGTGCCAATTGGCACCTAGAAATCCCCTGTGGCGTGACCTTGCGTGCCAAGGTAGTTGCCAATAGGCAGAAAAAAATGACCCATAGGAACTCGCCGTAAAGTAGGATTTTTTCCAGATCATGGGACTTAATAAGATACATAAACAAACTCTCAGACGACCACCATGTCGTTTGCTAATCCGTTTCCTTGTACCCTATGATGTCCGAGAGTGATAGTCAGAATCAACACGAGGTCCTTGATTATGATGATGGAATGAACTAAGGATCTGAATCTGGTGCGGTAACCTCATCCGCTGCATTTAACCGGAGTTGAGATTCCAGAATGCATTTCCTGCGGAAGTAAACAAGGCAGACGTTGTGGAGGTTGTCTCGTCCGGTGATTCAGATGCTAGGCAAGGGGTCCGTGGTACTGCTGCTGCTCAGAATGATGCGGTGAGTAGCCAAGGAAATGTTGTGAGAACAAGGGTGCGACTCTAATCTCGGACCATCGGTAGTAGTGGTATATCGGTTGGTGGAAGTGTGCCTCGGATGGAGCAGGAGGGCGACACTGGTCATGAGGCAAACGATGTAGAGATGTTTAAGGCTGGTGAGGAGGACCGTGTTTTGGCGGAAACAGGTCCGACCAACCCAAGTACGTCCGGGAGACCCGAAGGTGGAGAAAAAGAGGAGGGAGATGGAGAAGAAGAAGAGGATGATGATGATGAGGAAGAGGAGGAAGCCCCTCAAGCTGCTCGTCTGCGGGGCCGTTCTGGATGCCGAATTGTGTTGCACCCAGGGGTGCCCGCTCAACCCAATCCTCCACTGGTTGTGGGTCATGGGCTAAGGCGGCGCGGACTAAATTCCCTCATCCTGCGTCTGCTGTCGTTATCGCGGACTTGTATGGGGAATTGAACGCGGATGGTTTGCTTCCCACCTGTCCGTCCAAGGTGAAACTTGAGGATATTCCGAGGAGATGTGGGAAATTTCGAGTCCGTCAAATCATGGTTCCGAGCTCGGCATGCCTTTACAATCCTACTGGATACATGTGTGTGCACGAAGCGGCATTCTCCTACGGATGGAAGATTCCCATTGCCTCCGAGTTCAAGCACATCTTGAATCACATCGGTATAGGTCCGAGCCAGGTTATTCCCAAGTCCTTGGGAAACTTGATTTGCTTTGCGAAGAAGGGGCTGTCTGTGAACTTTGAAAACTTTAGGCAGCTCTTCAATATAACTTTTAGTCCGGGGAATCCCCTTTTTTATACTTTTGTAAATAGGAAATCATATAATTTCATTTTCGATCACATTTCCTCGCTCGGATTGAAATGGTGGAAAAAGTACGTCTTCGTGCGGATGGCTTTGAAGCCTGGGGAGTCCGCGAGGATACGGGAGCGGTGGGGGTTGCCCACAAAGTTTCTAAGGGAAAGTATCCCGGACTGGAGCCCCCTTCCCAAGAATGTGGCTCAGTGGGTGGCGGAGATCCACAAGAAAAATGATCCACCAACATATCCGTTTCACGGATTGATATGTCACCGTCAGATGAAAGCGGACTGACGTCGTTGAGGTCGGGGGAAAGACCGAATTTTGTAAGGATTCCTTGAGACTCGTGTGTTATTTCTTGTTTTGTAGTTGTCCGCTATTCGTATATAAGTCCATATCTGACTTCGTTTATTCCTTTTGCAGCTTACTGGTTCGAATATATCATGTCAACCCTCTGCGAAAAGAAGAAGCAGCAGAGGGAGCAGCAAGCCCTCGAGCTTGCCACTGGCCAGAGGGCCAAGATTATTAACACTTCCGCAGGTCTGCCTATGGCGGACCCCAAAAATGCAGCCGTGTTCGCTACCGAAGAAGGCAGGTGAGGATCCGCAGATCTTAGAGGTGCCTGACAAGGGCAAAGGTCCTGCAACCCGCAGCACTACTGCGTCGAAGCCACCAACTACTGCTGCTCCGAGGATCTCTGGGCCTGACGGTTCTGCTGCATCCGCACCTCCTCGGGATGTGTTGATGCGGGATGCTATTGCTTCGGGGAGGAAGAGGGGCGCAACCTTGGATGCTTCCCCTGCATCAAAGAGGCAACTTTTTTCCTCCATCCTGCCGTTGTCCGACCAAGCGGCTCTTGATGCGGAATATGAACGGACTTCCTGAGGTGGAGAGGGTTGGAGAAATACATGAACTCCATCAAAGGGTAAGTAACTCCGTGTGTTTTTTTCTTTCTTTGGTTTCAGCTTTTGTTTTAGGAATATAACTTCTAACTGTGCGGACTTCTTGTAGCTCGGATGTATGATCAAGGCCATGCAGTGGAAGGCCAGTGAGCGGGCCACTATTGAGGAGGACCTGTAGAAGGCTTTGGCTGCATCCGCGGATGAGGCGGAGAAGGTTAAGCAGGCGGAGGCCCAATTGAAGAAGAAGGACGCGCTCATCACCAAGCTGAAGGGTAACTGAGAGCGAGTTAAGGCGGACGTGGAAAGGCAAGAGAACTTCATTGACTCATCAATGAAGGCGTTCCTGGAGTCCAAGGACGTGCTCTCAAGATCTCCGGGGCCTGCCTCTAAGCCGTGAAGGACTTTATGAAGTCGACTCTTCAAGTTCTTCATGGCGACAAGGCCGATGCTCTTCGCTGAGGGGTTTTCATCCGCCATCGCCGCCATAAGCTAAGGGGTTGGTACCTCCGAACTTTGATTGGAAGGCGGAAGGACTGGATCCGTCCGCAGACGCTAGTGGAGTGGAGATCCCGGTGGAAGTTGTGCCGGATGAGCGGTTGGCTGCGTGTGAGTTCGCAGAGGTGGTCACCTAGGAAGGTGAAATTGATATCAACAACGGCGGACCTTTTCTTCCCAAATCTGTCCCGGAGGCTATAGGGAAGGTATGTTTCATGCCTTTCCATGACAACATGAACTATCTGAAGGATTGGTATTTCATGCCTTCCCGGATCGTTAGGCATGACGCGGACTTTAACCTGTTCGAGAGCGTCAAGGCTTCCTTTGATGCCGTTGCTGAATCCCTTGCGGCCGCCTCCAATTTCAATCCTTCCTCCACCAATCTGCCTACAACTGATGAAGCCGGGCCAAGCCAACCTCCCCCTCAATGAGAAGTCCGGGGTATGCCCCGCAGAAATAATGTAACCGTTGAATTCTGATCTTTTGATGGCACGGAACATTGCCAAGTATACTAATATCATTCTTGTTGTTGTAATATATTTTTCCGCACAATTATCTGTTATGTTTAAGATAACTCTGTCTTGTTCCCCTTTATCTTTACTTGATAATCTTGCCTGAATTATCCAACTGTTGGCTACTCGGACTTGTCTCAAATACGTATGATAAACATCAGTAGTAAGTCAAATATCCGCAATAATTGCATAATCCAAAGAATGAGGAACCATAAACTTATCTTATCTCGGATATATGGACAAATCCGAAGTAGCATTGCTTGCTTCTCTTGATAAATGTAAACCAATGATGATTGATTAGAACTGATAGGATTTCGGTTGCATTAGATATGTCCGTTGCGTCTACTCATGAGTGCGAGATTCTGAGTAGTCTTTCATCGACTGGGAATGATAAATTATCGACTTGTGGTGGCTCGGACTGGGCCAACAATCACTGGTTAAGTTTATCCGTTGAGGGATATACTCGGACAATCTTTTCTGTGAATTGTAAAGTGTTCATCCATGGGCTTAGCGTGATAAAAATGGGTAAACCCAAGTGATCTAATACTATCTAGCCCAAACGGATGGCCCAGACCCAACGTCAACACTGACCTTATTACGTGGCGGACGCTGATTGGTCAAAGTTTTCTATAAAAAGCCACAATCGAAGTACAGGAATTGTACTGAAATGATCACAAATTCTTCTTCTGCTTCTTCTCCTTCTTCTAATTTTTCGTTTTGACTGGCCCGCCTTTCAATACTCCATCCTTTCCTAGTTTGGTGCAAACCCTAACTGCAGGAAAGGTGTGGGTATTGAAGGATAGGCTACTCAAAAGAAACCGCCAAGGCAACCGGCTGAAATACTCGAGAGCCTTTTCTGTCAATCCTTCTTTAGTGGCTCAAATCTCTCTTGAGATCTGGTCGTTTTGACTACCAAAGAACATTTGAGAAATATTGTCCGTACACACTATGCATGGGATCCGTACAAGGACTCAAAGGTATGGTGATACTGTAAGAAATTCCACCATACTGAACCATTTTGTATTGTGCAGGTACATCGGACTCTTGGTGTCCCCGAAATTGATGACCATGGGGAATACTTTCCTTACGGAGGAACAATCTCGATGGAAGATGACGTATCTCCGGAGACTTTCTGTACAGTTTATGTATTGTAGTTGTAGATCCGGATAAAGATCCGAGGTTGTAGACTGCAAAGACAGTGTTATGTACACTCTGTTTCGTATATGAATAAAATTCATTGCTTGCTTCTTTGTCACCTGAACACTAAATTTCAGATTTACGAATTGAAAGATAGAAGTTGTATTGATTTGACGGAAATTCAAATACTGCATAAATACACAACTCCTGCAAGCTCGGATCACCTTGAGGAATACTTGTTTAAAGTAAGTAGTCTTATTCTCGAACTACTTGATAGACTTAACCTTTGGGTAATTCTGCAAATGAAGTTTGTCGGATTTTTTGATGGGTGAATACTCGGATACTTTTATAGGACAGTTAAGAACATGGGCTCAATATAATCAGGTGGAGTAAGCCCAAGTAATCCAATACTGTTTGGCCCTACGGATGGCCCAAGCCCATTGTCGACGTTAAAATTCTTACGTGTCGGACGCTTATTGGTTCGTCCTATCTATAAATACCCGAGTTCCCCTTTGCATTGATCGCATAAATCTGACTCTAATTTCCATCTTGCTGAAAATTTTCAACTTCTTTCTCAAGATCGGACAGATCTTATAGTTTAAGCCTAGTAGTCCCAATAGGAAGACGATTTCTTGACTAGTCTCCCCTTCGAGACTCTGCCCACTCTCAAATCGGCGTATGTCGTCTTGAGTTTGAGAGTGGCGTGGGTCTAGAGGGATTGATTGCTCAAGATCGGTTGTTAGGAAACATAGAGCTTGGAAAATGTTCCGATCAGGGGAGTAAGCCGACGGATGATCTTATCGTCAGATGCATGATCCAATTTAGGAGCTTGTCCTATCGGAGAAGTCATCAAGGGTGGGTCGTAGTACGATCAATGTGTCAGATCCGTGTTTGGGTTCCAACGAATGGATGTTCTACGGAATCTTAATGTCCGAAGACTGATTCTTGGTTTTTCCGTGTCACAGGTGCACTCCGCTATTTGTTGTTTATGGAAGAATTGATGCTATTGGTGTACAAATGGACCCCTTTGCGTGATAGATCCTTGGCGGGATTGATGGTAAACCTCGGAGAATAGGACATGCTTTTCCATTGTGGTGTAGGTATTTTAGTGATCCATATATATATATATATATATATATATATATATATATATATATATATATATATATATATATATATATATATATATATATATATATATATATATATATATATATATATATCGGATTGTAGCACGTACAAAAGATATTGCTTATTTCCTTGTTGACTTGTACAAACAAGATTGTTGTTGGAATCTTTTCTGCCATGTAGATAATCAAATTTCATTTTGAATCGAAAGATGAAAGTTGTATTGATTTGCCGTAAATTCAATTACAACTTGTGGGCTGCATGGCCAATGACAAAAGAGTTAACAAACACAGAACTGACGGAGTTCCGCGTAACAAACAGTTTAAGCCTAAAATGTCCAATCAACTGGCGGATTTCCGTGTAACAAACCCTACGCATAAAACTTTTGAAGGTTCCTGGCATTCCAAGTACGCTTGAGTGGGTGTCCGTGTTCGTCCTCCAATTCGTAACTTCCATTCACTCTTGCACCAACGATCTTGTAGGGTCCTTCCCATTTAGGCTTGAGCTTCCCAACATTGCTCAAGATATTAGCTCTGCGGAGCACCAGGTCTCCGACTTGTAAATCTTTCGCTTGAATATTTTTGTTGTAGGCCCGGGCTGCAGTTGCTTGGTATCTGTGGTTATTAGCCAATGCCTCGGTCCTCTTATGTTCTAGCATATCTAGGTCATAGGTCCGAGCTTCCTGATTAGCGAAATCATGGAATTCTTGGACCCTCATTGTTTCGACAACAATTTCGACTGGTATGACTGCTTCCGGGCCATAAACCAGAGCAAATGGGGTCTCCCTAGTTGCAGTCCGTGCTGTGGTGCGGTGAGCCCAGAGTACACCGTCCAGGTCATCCGCCCAACTATCCTGAGAAGTCCTCAGTCGCTTCTCCAGGATCTTAACAATTCTTTTGTTCGTGGATTCAGCTTGTCCATTAGCCAGTATATATCCGACAGATGTGAAGCGTTGCTCAATCTTGAAAGAGGCCAACCATTCAGTGAGTCTGTTGCCTGAAAATTGAGCACCATTATCCGAGATAAGAACTCTCGGTAAGACAAAGCGACAAATTATGTTTCTCCAAATGAAGGTCCGCACACGGCTCTCCGTGATGTTGGCCACTACTTCCGCTTCCACCCATTTGGTGAAATATTCCACAGCTACAATTAAGAACTTCTTCTGTTGAGTGCTTCTTGAAAAAGGTCCGACAATATAAATGCCCCATTGATCAAACGGACATGCTATGACTGACGGAATCATAGGGTGTGTCGGACGATGGGGACATTCGCATAATACTGACAATCAGGGCAATTTCGGGCGAAGCTCGCGGAATCCTTATCAATGGTAGGCTAGTAGTAACCTTGTCGGATGATCTTTTGAGCGAGAGTCCGTCCACCAGAATGACTTCCGCAGCTTCCACTATGAATTTCCTCAAGCACCGTCCTCGCTTCTCGTGGATCCAAACATCTCATATGTGTCCCAGCGAAGGATTTCTTATACAAATCTTCCCCAAGTATGAAATACCTGTTTGCTCGGCGCTGTACACTCCTCGACTCCTTCGGATCAGTAGGTAATGATCTGTCCTTGAGGTAACTAAAGATATCAGTCATCCAATTTATTCCTGCCTCAAAGGATCATGATGGTTGGAGTAGGACTCATGACAGATGAGTTCGTAATTGTGAGTAGAATGACTCTCCTTGTATCTAAAGCAGCTGTGGAGGACGCATACTTTGTGAGAGTATCCGCTCTTTCATTCCATTCCATTCCCTATCAATTTTTTCCAGGATAAACTCATCGAAGACACTCACTTCTTGCTTCAATAGCTCAAGATACTTGATCATCAAGGGCCTTTATGCAAAACCACCGTAAAATCGGGCTTCAACTAACCGTGAACTGCAAGCTTTGAGTTTCCTGACTTGTAGGGACTTGGCTATACGTAGTTCGACCAACAGTGCTTCATATTCAGCTTCATTGTTTGTAACCTTGAAGTCCAAGGATATCGCATAGTTGAGTTATGCGCCATCAGGGCTTTTAAGATAGATTCCAATGCTTCCCACTCTTCCAGTGGATGAACCATCCACTTCCAATGTCCAGATATCGGTGGGTTGTTCCTTGGTTTGGCGATCTTCTATAAGCCCCCGAATTTTTAACCTTTGTTCCTCCTCCTTATGAGTATCCCGGTCGGAGTTATTAGCTTTTGATTCACTCAAGATATCATTAAGGAGGAACATGTGGTTAACCCGAGTTTCTTCCCATGAGGTAGTCCGAGATTGATTGATGAATTGCGCATCTTCAAGGTTATCTGGGTTGATTCATGAGCTGACTTTCGTTTGATCTGCTTGGTAATCAGGCACTCAAATGCTTGTTAATCCGAGACTTTCTCCTACTCCGTTTCAGGGTACTCCGCTAGGAAGTCAGCAATAACTTGAGCTTTCCTGGTTGTCGGAGCCTGATAGCTAATGTCGATTCGGCCAAATTTCAATTGCCCACTTAGAGAGTCGTCCGGATTGGTCGGGCTTTCCTGTGATCTGCTTCAAAGGTTTCAGAGTTAGGACTACTATCTTATGAGATTTGAAATAGGGCTTTAATCGCCTATGTGTAAAAACCAAAGCATATGCAAATTTCTCAATCTTTACGTATCTTGTCTCCGCCCCTGCAAGGGCTTTACTAAGATAGTAGATTGGCATGTGATCATTAGCTTGGATCCGTACTAATACGGAACTCATTGCCTCTTCCGTAATTGCTAGGTAGAGGTAGAGTGGTTCTCCTTCTACGGGTTTAGAGAGCAGTGGAGGAGAATGGAGGTACTTTTTCAAGTTTTCAAAAGCCTCGGAACATTCCTCAGTCCACTCAAAGTTCTCTCCTTTCTGGAGGATTTTGAAGAATGGAAGATTCTTCTCTGCGGATCGCGAAATAAAACGACTTAAGGACATGAGGTGTCCGATAAGCTGTTGTACCTCATTGAGATTCTTCTGATGGGGCAGGTCTAGGATGGCTTTTATCTTCTCAGGATTTGCACTTATTCCCCTTTATGTGACCATGTATCCTAGGAACTTCCCGTCCTTTACTTCGAAGGTGCACTTTTCCGGATTGAGTTTCATTCCGTATTTCCTAAGGATAACAAAGCATTTGTTTAAGTGCTCTATATGTTGTTCCTCAGTTTTGCTTTTAACGAGCATGTCATCCACATACACCTCCATAGTCTTGCCGATTTCTTCCTTGAACATTTGATTTACCAGCCATTGGTAAGTAGCTCCCGCGTTTTTCAATCCAAGGGCATCACTTTAAAGTAATACATCCTCCCGTAGCAAAGAAAGATGTTTTCTTAACATCCTCCTCGCCATCCGACCGTAAAAGCCTTGATACGCGTCCATGAAACTCAGAAACGGGCATCCGGCCGTGGAATCAACCAATTGGTCAATCCGTGGTAAAGGGTATGGATCCTTTGGGCAAAATTTATTTAGCCTGGTGAAATCATTGCACATCCGCCATTTGCCCGGTGATTTCTCAACTAGGACAACGTTGCACACCCAATCGGAGTAACGGACCTCCTCGATGTGCCCGGCCTTCATGAGTCGGTCAACTTCCGCAGATATGATGGCATCCTTGATTGGACCAAAATATTTTCTCTTTTGGCGGATATATTTAATCGAGGGGTCCAAGTTCAGACGGTGAACAGCGACCCTCGGATCTATCCCCTTGAGGTCGTCCGTACTCCAAGCAAAGACATCACCGTTGTCTCGGAGACAAGCAATGAGCTTCATCTCCACTTCCACATTCATCTCCATTCCGATGCTAGTCTTCTTGTCTGGGCTTTCAACAACAAGTTCAACATCTTTGAGACTTGTCCTTCTGGCTCCCTATTTCAACGTTGGGATTCTCCTTTTCTTGGTGGGATAATAATTTGCGGATCAGAAGTCAGAGAGACTGCCAATACGGGAGCGGATTCTCTTCTGGTAGACATGATGTAACACTCCCAAGCTTCTCGGATGTTCCCTATTTCTTCTCCAATCCCACTGGGAGTCGGAAACTTCATTCTATTATGGAGGGTGGAAGATATAGCTCGGAATTGATTGAGCCCCGGACGACCAAAGATGGCATTGTAGTCAAAAGTTCGATCCACCACTACAAAACGGACTAGCTGTGTCACTCTCGCGGGATGTGTCCCCAATGATACATGAAGCATGACGCTTCCTAGGGGGCGGACATTTCCTCCTCCAAACCCTAATATGGAGGTATTGACTCTCTCATACCGGATTCTTCCCAGCTGATTCATCTGATCTATTGTCCTTTTGGCGATGATGTTCGAGGAACTCCCTGTATCTACCAGGATCTTGTTCACCCGATAAGTTGCTATGGTTAAAGAAACCACCAGTGGAACATCCGGATCATCTATGTCTTCACCTCCTGACGTAGGAGGGGGAATCTCACTGTCATCAAAAGATATAGTGTTGGTTCCACGAATTGCAGGAGCAACGTAGGATCTATCATTATTTCGCAGATTCTGAGCTATTCGTTCTCTTGCATTTCGGCTATCGCCTCCAGTCGGTCCAGCTGCTATGGTGTTTATCACTCCACTGTATGGAAGGTTCTCCGTTTCGATATCATCATCATACTTGCATTGGTAACGATCCATGCGAGGCGGATGATTGGTTGGCGGAGGTGGCAAGGATAGCGGATAGGGTTGTGGTTCTGCGGTTCTGTTTTCCCTTCTTCGTTCCATCCTATCATGCCTAGAAGGCTCATCCGTATAAACGTGCCCCTTCAACTTTCCCTCTCTTATTAAGTACTCGACCTCAGTTTTCAGTTGAATGCAATCGTCCGTCTCATGGCCACGACCCCTGTGAAACTTGCAATACCCTTTTGCGTTCTTGTTCTTCCGATTATTGTGAGATGGCTTTGGCCATTGAATATCCAAATTTTTCTCAATAATGGTTGCCAAGATGTCGGATCTTGGTTTATTGAGACGAGTGTAGTCCGCGAATCTTCTTGGCGGACTTCTTTCCCTATTGAAACCTTTATCCCTGTAATCCTTCTTCGGATCGAACTTTTCATGGCGTTTGCTTCATCGCTCTTTACCTTTCGAACCAGCTCATCGAACATTCCTTCAGGCATCTCTCCGACATTACCTCTTCACAGATGTCATCCAAATGCTTTTCACTTCTCACTTCGGCTAGAAAGTTTCATGAGCTCAGGTTGTAAGTATTAGCATACAGTGATGTAATCTGCCCTTAATACTGTGAGGCTCAACTCAGAGAACCTCCGTATTAAAGCGATCCAAGAAAGTCCTAAGATCCTCCCGTTCCCTTTGTATAACCTCTGCCAGGTGCTCCATACCGCTTTCTTCTTTTTGATTTTCCAAATCGTCCCAGGAACTTGGAAGAGAGGTCCGCATATGATCTTACTGACTTGTTTGGCAATGCAGTGTACCAATCCATGGCTGTTCCGAAGAGAGTAGATGAGAACGTGGGAGCTTTTGTATTATTACTCATCCCCTTGGAATCCATCTTACTATTGTACCTTGTCAGGTGGCCCACAGGCCAAGTGTCTCCGTAATAGAATTCCAAGTTCGGAATCACTTGATCCAAGTTCTTGTTTCTTTCCTTTTCTTTCATGATATCATCACACAAAGGGTTTGGTGCACTAGTAGTTATCTGCTCATGATCCTTTACGAGGCGTCCGAGATTGAGAATCTGGGCCTCCAAGGCTTTTTGTTGAGTATAGATTTCTTCCGCAGTCATCATCTCTCCCATTCTAGGATGAATTGCTACATCCACGGGAAGTCCATCTAAGTGGACCAATGGGATGGTTTCCTCCACATGATCTCTAGCCCGTGGTGGTATCTCATATGAACTCTAGTCGCCCATTTCCTCTTCTTGATATGCTCTTCGCCCATCGGGGATTCCTTCGCCGAGCTCGAAGCGTAAGCTTCCCTGCTCAGGAGGTTCCACAAATCCTCTTGTGGTAGCCGATTCCCCAACCTTTCGGATCGACGCTCGCTCCTTGATAGAGCGGCTCGCTTTTTGATTAGCCATCATGGAGTGGCTTGCTGGGTCGACATTTTAGACCCTGCATAACCCTGGATTATCGTGAGAAGTCGACCGAATTGATTCTCACTTTATCCGAAGTCACTAGTGCGGACTATACGACCATCTGGCATGGTAAAGTGCTGACCTGGTGGAGGACCTTGTGTCCCTGCCGGAGGAACTTGTGCGGCCTCTTCTCCATGATTTTTGGGCCCAACATTCTCAGGAACATTACGGATTCCCCTGGGCGGAACGTCTCTTCCCTCATCTGAGGATGGGCTTGCTGTGTGACCATCACTCGGATATCTCCTTTCCCCAGCGTTCCTTTCAGCCACAGTGGCTCTTCGTCCTCTGTTGGGTGGACATCCACGCATGCGGAGGTGGAGTCCCGACGCTCAGAAAGATCGGGTCCGTGTCCGCCTTTGTTCTTGCCATCAACCTAGCTTAAGCACGGAACCTTTTGTAAGATTTCCCACAGACAGCGCCAAAATGTTGAGGGGTTGAGCCTCAAACACTAACTAAACCACTACAAATCCCTATTCTAAGGTCCGCCTCCAAATTGAAGTCTGACCTGGTGACTAGGTCCGAGCCGGGGCACCTGAAAAGACTAAGTGGGGGGGGGTTAGATAGGTAACCTGGACTGCAACTTGTCAATCCGGTAAGAGACTTTACTCAAGAGAGAGTTGGAAAGCTCCCAATGTAGTAGTTATGAGGGAATTTATGACAAGAGTTGACTTATTACTTATGACTTAAGACTTGTCACTTAAGACTTACCTTAAGGTCTTTGGACCTTGTGCTATATTTATAGTTATCATGTACTTATGGAGTGGTCCATAAGATGATGCCAAGTGTATGTTCAGGATTTGGACAACAATGCTCCCTTGGCCCATGGCCCAATAGTATGTGAGAGTCCAATACCTTTAGATGGGCTTGGGAGGGTAAATTGGTCCTTCGCTCCTCGTAGTACTATTTCACGATGGATCCGTGTGAGACATTTTAGAATGATCCGAGCTCTGTTGAGTTGGTCTATTCGTAGGTAGCTCAGTAACGGTCCGAGATAGTAGCTGCTCGGAAGTATCTTGGAGGTTCCAGTGTATACGTTTGGTCTTATTGTTAACGTGGCGTCCAAGTTATCTCGTCCGGTCCATTCGCATCCTAGATCGATAATGTGGTACTTGGTGAGACCATGTGACCTCTTGTTAAGTTCGAAGTTGTGCACCTTGCTAGGTCGGACCACCAAGAGGTGTATCGACTTAAGCTGCATCGACGATTCGAAGGCCTTCCTTAAAGCGGACTAGCCAAGGTCGAATAAGTACTGAATTGGCTATTTAGCTTTGATGTGCTCTAGGACACGCTCTATGGCGCCCTTAACGGATTGGACATATATCCGTATCAACAGGTAGTACAACTCATCATCACTTGGAGCCACATCGTAGATACGACCAATAGATAACCGTTGCTTCCTTGGAGTCCATTTACGCCTTTGTTTATTCCAGACATACTTCAGGGGAAACTCGCAATATTTTAACTTTCGAGCCTCAGGGTCCCTTTTATTACACTCGATCTATTGCAGGAACTGTGATTCACCTACAAAAGCCCTATTAACAATGAAATCAATGTTGTCATCATCAAGGAATATCATGTTTTGCTCACCCTCTAAATGAAATGATAGACGTTCTACAGCAGGAACTCTATAATGAATATCGAAGCTCAATATTCTCCAAACCGCGTCACATGCAGATATATAGTGGCCATCTTGATGATCTGCTATCTCATCAACTGAACCATCTTGTCCACAATAAGTTACACAAAATGTGGACTTATCAGTTCCCATATTGATGTACTTGAAAAGATACTTAATCGAAGTGCTTTGGTTACACCACTCAACATTGATATGGGCCTGATATTTAAGAAGCAAATGTGCATTATATGGGACGATGAACCTGTTATCAACAGTAACTCCAACCTTATTGATGGTGGCCCCGGTGTCTCTCCTTTTATAAACTGGATAACCCTCCTCATCAAGGATAGTTCGTTCATTAATTTTTTTTGGAAAAATTTTTGAACAGTGTTTCTTCTCAATCATGCATGGAGAGTGCGGGTTCGCAGCACCACATGGACCATGTATCATGTAGTCCTTCACTAATTCATACAATTCTGGGCTTGACTCTTTATCAGGTATCTCAGCAGAAATAACATCATCAAGTTGTTTAGCTCTATGATATTTGCTAGCACGATCAAGGAAAAGAAGAATGTGTGCATGAGGTAGGCCCCTTTTTTGGAACTCAGCAGTGTACACAACATAAAAAAAACCTTAAGTGAAAACCCTAATGGGAGAATGACTGAACACATAATTTCATAAAGGTGTGATATAGTGGATCCCTTGATCCGTATACGCTGGATGCATTTAATTACTTGTTACACGGACCGGATTTGGTCCAATCCGGGTCGGATTCGGACTGGATTTTGAAATCCGATCCAAATTGACAGGCTGAGTGGATTGGTCTGGGTAAACCTAATCGGGTCTGATATATAGATGTCTAAACTGACTGAATCGGATTGTGGAGCAGATAAAAAGCCCCGGAGCTGATGGGTTTAATTTTCATTTTTTGATGGTTATGTGGAGTTATGCAAGGGGAAATTGTAAAGTTTTTCCAAGAGTTCCATATATAGCAAGTTAGTAAAGGAAGTGAATTGTTCGTTCATTACTCTTATTCCAAAAAAGAGAAACCTGCAGCATTGGAAGATTTCCGACCAATATCTCTTATCGGATGTGTTTATAAGATGTTGGCAAACGTGTTGATAAAGAGACTATCGAAAGTGTTGGATAGATTGATCTCGGAGAACCAATCGGCATTTGTAGGTGAAAGAAACATTTTGGATGGTGCTGTGATCAGCCATCGCTCATGTAAGCTTCTGGCTTGCATATTTCAATTCGTTTTCGTAAATTATTTAGCTCACGTGCATTCTGATAATGATGAACTTATGATATCTTTCTAAGATCAAATTTTGGAAGACAACAGTACCCAAATAAAGAAGAAGTAAATTTAATGTGATTCTGAATTACTTTTTATAGTTTAGAATTCCACTCAACCCGCAATGTTTTCCAAACACAAATATTTGGAAACTATTTTCTCCAACAGTGGTGTCAACATTGCACACACCATTTGTGTGCAGAGTCAGTTTGGGTATGAATCTCGTGCGACCTATATACATTTTCTAGAAAAAATTTGTAAACTATGAGGACTTAAATCAAACTCATGGGTGAAGTATACACATGTCAAGCAACAACATTGTTGATGAAATGGTAGTTAGCATTTATTTCTTTATTTTATATCCACACATCAATTTATGAAAAGATTCACCAAACTGGCTAGCTTTTTCCTTATTTTCAGTTCGGTGCTTTATATCCCATTCCCTTAAAACAATTTGCTCGTGACTTTTGAAAACGTTACAATAGCATAAATCCCTCTTTGATTCCATGTATTCCACACCCATGCTACCTATTTTACATCATAATATAAAAAACTGTAAAAAAAAAGGGGGCCATTAATTCTATTAACACCATATATATGTTAAAACGTTTTCTCAGATAAGATCAATGACAGCTATATGAGAAGCTAACAGTAAAATTTTGTGAATACAAATGAGATAATGATTTCAATATAATATAATTAAAAAGAAAAAGCGGTGAAAGTTTGGTAGATAATACAAAAGATATAAATGTGATTTAATGCATCCTACTTTTGTAAATTTGTCCTTTCCCAGCCGAAGGATTTTAAGAATAAAACTACCACAATTATCACAAACAAGACACGCCTCTTTTGTCATAAAGTAAGACTCTTTTCACTTCATATCGTTACTTCAGGTTTTCATTTTATAATCTTCTCTCAGTTGAAATTAGGAGAACAAAAAATGAGGGGACAATGTGCTTGTTTCAGACGTGAATTTGCATGTAAGTTCCCTATCAATTGTTTATTTTGGAATTGTCTTTTTCTTCAAAATGTGTTGAAAGTTGGATCAATGTGTACTAGATCTATTTCCTTGTTAAAATTCTAGCTAGGATTCCAAGTATTTGTAAATTGTTGGTTGGGGGGGGGGGGGGAGGGGGGAATTGTTTTGATCTTTTGTTACGTTGAGGAAGATCTTGAATATTATATTCCTCATTCGTATCAGTTTACGTTCTATAGATTGATATTTGATATCTTTCAATTAATCCAATATTAAACACTAATTTGCTAGTACATATTAGGGTGAATGTAATGTAAATTAGCTGGAATGTACTGTAACATATGATGTTTTGTATGATACATACAATGTAGTGTTATGGGAATAATAAGAAAATTTAAACCATGGAAAAATGTAGATTAAATATAGGAAAAGTGCATTTGATGAGAACAGTTAAGTTAGGAGATCATCTCACTGTTAAATGTTAAGGAAAGAATATAAAGGCTTCTTTCATGTTAAATATTGAAAAATGCTTTATGCATATCAGAGGTATTACATAAACTTGAAATGTAAATTATGATATTATATAGATCTGAAGGAATGGAAAAATAATGATGTAGACTGAATTTGGACAAATGAAATATATGAGGAAACTCGTTGCATAACAAATTCAGATATCATAGGAAAAGTTTGCGTGTGATATTTTGTTCAGAAGAAGGTATGTATCGTAGATAACTAACCTGCACTTGTCTTCCCAAAGAGTTCCATGTCCTTCAAATCCTTGATCATTTCATCAAGTTTCATATTAAACACTCTACATAGTATATCGGGCCTACCTTCTGGGTAAACCCTTTTTCTTACAGAATCTAACTATCTCCAGCCACTTGGGATTACATGTGAATGTAATAAACAATTCTGGGAATCTTGTCCACTTAGAAATGGACATGGCATCCTGAAAACTTACAATCGGCCATCGCCTACTTCCAATGTGTGTGGATGATAGAATGTAACCCCTTCCCACTTATGATGTATTAGTTTTTCCCTTTGCCTTTGCAGTAGCAATATTTTTATACTTGTCTGATCGTAGTAGTTTCTGATTGTGTCGAATGAAAGCAAGTCGCTTTGTTTCCATAGTTGTGCATGAATCAACCAAAAACTGTTGAAATAGCCTTCGCCCAAGGAGAATTATTGGTGCTTCTTCCTTTCTATCTTGGATTCTGTATGCTAAATACTCTCTTATCGTTACATTGTTTTTCTTTTTGGCATTATCCCTTGCATGGAGAACATCATCTCGGAATCCATACTCTCCATAAGCAAACAGTAGAGGATACTGAAACTCAAGATAGGAAGGATGATACTCATTAGTCCGTTGCAGGCCTTTGCTCTTTTCATCAACAATGATATCTCGTTGGTCGAATTCAGGATCTATATCATCTACTATAAGAGCTGCAACTTTTGATGTTGTGGGAAGATTGTATGTCCGTCCATCCTTTGGTCTCCTTCCTATTAGCTTTAGCCTCACATTGTTGCAATCACTTTGGCCTATTCTCTCCGCCGCCATTCAAAATCTCTTAGCAATAGGACTTGATTCATCAATCATTTTCTTGAGATCATCAACCAGAGCAGGCATAAAATCTTTGTTTTTTTCCTTTACTGCAAGAAAAACAGAGTAACCAAATTTTAGTAAAATTTATTGTAAAATTATTTCGCAATATAAAGAGAAGAATAGATTGCAAACAAATAATATGACCTAGCAGCATTGATCCTATTCCTTATTTCCTCTTCTGTATCATATATATACAAATCAGTACCAAATAATAAGAGGGGATCTTTGTTGGTGAAATCTAACAGCTTGAAATTGGGGATAAATTAGGGTCGACTTAATGTTTATTCATGTGAATTTGAAAATGGAATGGGGGTATTGATGCTGGTGAGATCTACAGATGTGTAAGTGTAGTGTGGAAGACGACCGAGCTTAAGGTGAGGTTAGGTGAATTTTGTTTAATTAAGCAAATCAGATATTTACACACTTTTCTTTCTCAAAATAAATCAGGTAATTACACATGGACTTATTGACAGGTGTCAGCATATGGCATGCATTTTTTTAAATCCAAATTAAGCAAATAATTACATATTGGATTACTGACAGATGCCACATTTAGGCTTAGAAAAACTAAATTCAGACGAATTGTTGGTGTAGTTCTTAGCTAATTTGGTTTTAAATGAATTGTTTAGAAATTAAATTAAAAGTTAAATTTCAGATTTTGTAAACGACATAAAAGGACATTACTCTTATTTTTCTCGTCTTTAACCTTTCTTATCGTATTATTAGTCTATAGTTTTTTAAATAATAATATATCATATTTTGTCCAATAATTATAATATATATTTAATGTACTTTACATCGCCACTTTAATAACATCATCAAAATTATCAGAATTTGAAAGAAATAATCGTTGAGCATTTTAACTTAGTAATGAAAAAAAAATCAGTATTTGATATGTACTACATGTATGCATTTTAAAGAGGTGCAGATACATTAATCCTTATGCTAGTTGCAAAAAAGTACACAAAATGTATAACAAAGGATCCAACAATATAAAATATAAGTTGAGAATTCTAATGACCTTCCGGTTTACAAAAAGAAAACGTAGCTAAGCTAGATCATCACTTCCCCATATCAAAGCTGCAATATTGTCACGGATTATATTCATCTCAGTAGATGTTTCTCTTGAATTTCCATGGTTGGTAGCACTAGCAGTATCAGGGAGTTCTTCAAAGGATATATAATCTGGATGACTCTCAAGTACATTAAATATTAGATCATCTTCTGAGTGTATCCTAATGTAATTATGTAAAGCAACCGCAGCCATAATAACATCAATCTGAGTCTACATGCTATATATTGTGGCATTTCAGCCAATATCTTCCATCTTTTCTTCAACACGCCAAATGATCTTTCGATGCTGCTTCTAAGTGATGAATGTAACTTGTTAAATGCTTCTTGCCCATTAGAAGGTTCTTCATGCTCAAATTGAGATTTGTGGTACCTTGTATTTGGGTAAGGGACCAAGTAACCGTCTCTTTCTGGATATCCTTTGTCAACCAAATAATACCTTCCATGTGGTGGGTTTGGAAAGTTCATTGCCGGCGTATTGATCGCATGAAGAAAAACACGAGTATCATGAGTTGATCCAGGCCAACCTACTGAAATGAATGTGAAACACATATTAAAGTCACAACATGCCATGACATTAAAGGTAGGTATCCCCTTTCGTCCTCTATAGGGCAGGTGGTCTGTCTCAGGAATACATGCATGTATGTGTGTACCATCAATACATCCAATGCAATCCTACACGATTTATTTAAAGATATTATATGAAACTTGTAAAAGCATTATACAAATAGTGTATATTAATGTTATAACAATAAGATATGATAATAATAAAATCAGTACCTTAAAGTAGGGCATGTATCTGTCGTCATTCGAAATTTGTGGGGGTATAAGTTGAAAAGTTGGATCTGACGGTTTTATGATGTCACGTGCCAGACCCATATAACCTTCACTTCTACCACTAATTGCTTCAAGAACATCATGAAATGCTCGACTAATAGTCGCATTTAACGCTGAAAGCGCCAAAGAACATCTCGATTAGAAATTCCTAGGGCAAGGGTATAAACAAATATACCAACTTTCTCAACAACAAACATGTTATAACTTGCTTTTAGACCGTATTTATTTTGGAGTTCTTCACACAATTTCCCAAACACACTCGACTCCATCCTAAAAGCATTAACTGATCGAATGGGATGTCCATTCAAGACCTCTTGCAATCTTCTCCCCTTTGAAGTGAAGTCATGCATGGTTCTTTGTAAATATACTTATAAAAATATGTCGCAATAGCACTTGTGGTACATGTCGCCATAATCCAAAACAATTTACGCCTTTTCTTTATTCTCCTTTCGATGTCCATAATGCACCTATTAGCCACATAGTAAAAATAATTCAATCAATAAAACATGGATTTAATCCAAAAAGATCATCATGTTATGTTCATACGAGCAGTTCAACCAACAATAGAAATAAGTATTATAGCTTAATAGGTACATCAAGCCAAGCAATAAAAAGAAATCCAAACACACTAGTTAGATAAGCATAAGGAATTTATTTCTCTCGGGATTGCATGTATTGCAACCAAGCCATTCTGGAGACGTCATCATCCATGTTTATAAATATCTCCCGTCTAGCACCATCTTCAAGTAAATGCATCAGAAAGCACCAAGATTCACTATTCTTTTCCAAGTGACATTCAGCTACCATGCTTTTAACAATATTCATGGCTACACCTATACTAGTACCTCCAGGACAAGCTCCACTATTGTCGGAACCAGCATTAGAAACACTATTAGGGGACTTAGAATCTGACGCCATCAACTCCAATGTCAGAGATCTGACTAGATAATATAGCCGATCCAGCAGACTGTCTTCTTTTTCGCTTCAATTGTGTAGATTTGGTAGTGGTGCTTTTATTGGTTTGGAATGAAGCTTGTGCACCCCCACGGCTTTGGCTATGAACTTGGGTTCTATCAGTGGTATAGCTAGGTAATTCAAAATTGGTGGCATCTCTTAGAAAATCGCTAAAAAAGAATTCTCGATTTTCACCAGATGATCACCGAGAAGAATAAGCAACATATTGTGAATAAGCATCGTCCGCACCACTTGCTTTGTAAATATCATCTTCATTTACTTCACCTTCCTCCAAATTAACCACATTCACACTTGAAGGATCCATACCTGGTGCCACAACATTCTCATCGGTCGCACGTTTACCTTCAAATATCTCATGATATAGCTCTTCCATACTAAAACTGAAACCTTTATTGTAAACCTTTAAAATCTTTTGTTTTCCTACATAAAATAAATAAATATGCTATGAGAATTATTGTATTACACAAAGTAATTTATGTGTAAGTGTAATAAAGTGTAGATCAGACTAACCGTAATTTTTCGTGTCCACCATTCATCTGAAGCCTCAATTTTTCCTGAAACGGGATCGCGCCCAAGACCAGTTTCTCGGTGCAATAGCTTCTTCCATACATACCAATCAATCCTCATATAATCAAATTTATTCTTCACGACTTTTGATGTACAATTTCGTTAATTTTCCGTTTAGTTCAAGGTATTGATTTCCAGTTAAATGTTGTTGCACGCCCATTCTTTCTAATGAAGTTGATACATACACCACAGAAGCTCTTCACTTCATCATCTAACCATTTAAAATTTCCTGTCCCTTTCTCATCATTCGATGCCATCTAATAATAATTATACATATCCCTTATAATTTAATAGACTAGACTAAAACTGATTAAATAATCAACAAGTAAGAATAAATATAAAGAAAAATACAAGTGAAATTTAAAACACAATCTACCATAGATGCATCAAAGGACAAGAATATCACATTTTACAAAGGTGCACAATACATGTCAAGTTCTTCCTCTCCGAACTCAATTGAAATAACCAAATAAGTAGTAATGCAGTTTATAATCGACCGAGCAAGCATAAGACATTATACTGAAATTGGAACAACACAGAAAACAAAATGTTCATTAACAAATTAATGGAATGGAAGCATAGAATAGAGGATCTAGGTGTTTGTAACATATAGAGATAGATTGTCATTTCATTAGAGAAAAGATAGCACAAGGATTAATTCAAGTTGAATATATCCCATCAAAACTGCAACTAGCAGATATATTCACCAAGGCGGTTTCAGGAGAAGATTTGGAGAAAATGACATTCAAGATGGGAATGAAGAATATCTACATTCCCCTCTAGTATTAAAAATGATTATTCAGTAGTAAATTCATTCGGCCAGATCACAATATGACTACCCATTCAAAGCGAATCATAAAATCACAAGATGAAATATTTATATTTGTTGCAAAACTATTCAAAGCGAATCACAAGATGTAATATTTCTACTTAATAAATGTTGCTACTCTACACACATCCAGCATCCTATAATTTGATTTTCCGAACCATACATCAATAAAAAAAAACATGTCTCACTTGATACAAAAGAACAAATCAAACACGATTTTAATGTACGACAAATGAAGGTTCCACATGCACATATAGACAAGTTTGGGGGCAGAAACAGAGAAAGAAGACAAGTTTGGGGCAGAAACAGAGGAAGAAGATAAGAGCTGTTCTGGAGTTTTTATGGCTTTACTATAACGAATTACTCTCTTTAACCAATTGTAAATTTACTCTTCCTTCTTGTTGTAATTTAGCCCCTATAAATACCCCTCCTAGGGTTCATTGTAAACATATACCAAGTTTTCTTTTTCTCTCCAAGTTTTAATAACACAACAGTCTTCTGCACAAACATGTTTTCAAGCTTGATTTTTAGCATAACAAGAAGCAAAAAGTAAATAATTAATTGTAATTGATAGAGGAGATGGAGGATTACCGGAGAATTGGAGATGAGGCGTGATGATGGTTTCCGAATCGACAGCAGTTTCTTCCGAATTGGTGATTTCAAGATGGCTTCGCGAATTGGATGAGCAGAGAAGACAGAGCAATGTAATTGGAGAAGACAGAGAGAGCAACGATGTGGCTTTGGCCTTCTGCCGATGGCTTCTTCTGAGCAATGGTTTCTTATTTTCTTTATTCTAATTTAGGTTAATATAGGTTAGGGATATTTTCAGAATGAAAAAGATAAGAAGTTCCTTCTTTAAAAAAAAAAGCTACATTGACTAGCTTCTTTTTCCAGCTAGCTAGTTAAAGAAGCTGCGCGTTCACGTAATTAACGAGCTTTTTATTAATCAATGGTCAAAAAAAGCTCATGGAGCTGGAAAGCTAGCTGAAAAGCTAGTGGTAAACAGAGCCTTAGCATGTGCCAAGTCAAGAACCAAAAACTGTGATTGTATATATTGTATGATAATTGAAATATTGAATGTAGAAATACATGTACTTAACTGGGTAATTATACACAATTTTTTTTGAAAATAATTTGTTGGATCCAAGGAAATCCACGAATTCGGATGGACCGAATCCGATCCAGGTGGATTTGGCTACGAACCGGGTGGATTCTGATCCAATCCGGTTCGTCGAATTTTTAGATGGATCAGTTGTGGATGTGATCTAGGTGGACTCGATCCATGATGGATCAGACCGGACTAGATACAATCCATTCGTTTGATAGGCTAACAATCCACTAAGATAGAATAGGGTCTATACGCAAGACCCGCGAAAAAATATAAATAATTGTCTTTCCTACTCGGTCTCTCTTTAGTTTAATTAGTCTCTTATAAGTATAGTAGTATTAATTCTTTTACTATTTTTAATATTAATACTGTAGTAATATATTAAATGAACTTTCATTTAAAAAGAATAAAGATTAGAGGGACGGAGGAGGGAGTAGCTTTGTCGGACTATAACCATATAAAAAGTGACAAAATTATGTATGGTTCTACGTAACCTAAATTATGTAATAATGTTCGATTTTACATTACCTTCTATCCCAATTTGTTGAGGAGTAAAACTAGAGCAGTACTTGGTTTGTTGCGGTAAATAAATTTGAATCCAAAGAGTCAAGCTTGTCCAATACGCTCTGACGAAGAAGGACGTTCATGTGAAATTGAACAGAAGTACAGAACAGGCTATAATTACCCTACTCTTTTCACCCTAGAAATACGAAACAATACATCATCAACAATTGGAAACAGCTTGCAATTTATTACCCTACTTAACCCAACTCTCACAAGGTAAAATTCCAGCTGCAAGGAACTCAACAGAAACTACATCACATAAGTGACCTTCCTCCTCCAAGTGTTAACAAGGTAATTTCTACTTCATTGTTATTCTTTTTTTACAATTCAATATCTTAATTGAACATGACTATTCAAAGATTAGCTTCTGTGTGGAAAAAAGGGGATTTTAGCTATGAATTATTTTAATTTCAGTAGTACATTCTAACTCATCACACTCATACTCAAGATCTGATTCACACACACAAAGCTAACGCTCAAAATAAAATTATTTTACCCTTAAATAATTTTAAACATTACATTTTGCGCACATTGAATTCTAGTCATAACATTTATTTAGTGATTAAAGCCGTTCCAACTCCTTGTTAACTGAGAATAATCTAGACGTTTCGGTACTTTTCGTTCTGTTTCGATAATATTTTAAACCACGCCATCAGATACCTCTAGGATCTCTCTGTTGAGGGTAAGGATCCCAAACACTTAGTAATATTTCAATTGCCCAGGTTATGCTCCAGACGATATCTTCCTCACTACGTAAGAACCAACGGGTAAGAATCTTCCACTGTGCATTTGGTGAGAACCTGCGCAAGAGGCTTGAGGGGTTAGGGACCGGTTTGCCAAGTGTCAAACCGTATAAGACTTCACCGAGAGAGATCAAGATTTACTCAGATACTGCTCGAGATTAAGTTCATATATCGCCACCTTTGCATGGGGATATGTGCCCCTATATAGGGTTTCCTCAAATTGGAAGGCTTCTCCAAGATCGTGCAAGTGTAGGGCTCGCTGAGCCACCAAGGCATATCTAGGCCCATGGCCCAACAATGATACCTAGCCCATGCCCTTTTGGGCTTTAGGTAGTTTAGTCATTATTAGGAGAGTTTTGGAGGGTGTGACATAGTCCGCCGAGGTCCGAGGTCCAGAGGTTGGTCCGGACGCCGGTCCGGACCAGATTGGTGTCGATGAGGAAGTCCTCTAAGCTCGCCTAACTCTTCCGATTCGACCTTATGGTTCGGACCCTACTCTACCGTGCCTGGTTTCTCGTGTGAGATTGTCATGTTGATCCGAGTGATCGTCCAGATTCGAGGCCTGGTCGGACCCAAGATCGTTTCTAGTACTATGCCTCCTTTCCTAGAGAGGCTCGGACCCAGGTGGGTCGGACTTGAGATCCCTGGGTCGGACCTAGTAAGCTTTAGATCCTTTGTTCTTCTCTTCTAGGGTGGGTCGGACCATGGTGGGTCTGCCCGGATCGGACCGTTGGCTCGGACCAATGTGTCTCGGATCCATTGGACGCCTTAGGATTTGTTCTAAGGGCTCTCATGACGGACTGGACATATTTTCGATCAACATATGTCCCCCTAGTTTCCAAGTATCTTAGTAGAAGATAGTTGTGGAACTATTGGTTGAGACTGTTGAGGATGGATCGTTTTTTGGTCCAATCCGCCTCTCGTAAGCAAAAAAAAGGTGTAATCCGTGCTTCGTGTGGTCCTTAACTTAGTCTCTCTTTTTTTCTTACTTTTGTTGTCATTCAAGGAAGGGCCCGAGTGCAACAAAATTGAGAAAGAAAAGGGTATTTGTAAGTAGACCAAGCATAGACTCAACGCTTCAGTATTGTACCTTTGTTGATGTACGGGTCGATCCGTAGGTGAATGTTCTATCCGTACCAAGCTCTTGTGCAAAGAGAAGGTCCGAATGAAAACGTCCAAGCAAACGAAGGTTCGTGGGAAAACATCCTAGCGGACGAAGGTCCGTAAAATAACATCCAAGCTGACCAAGGTCTGTAGGAGAACATCCGAGCGGACGAAGGTCCGTAAGATAACGTCCAAGCTGACCAAGGTCCGTGGGAAAACATCCGAGCGGACGAAGGTCCGAGTGTCATGCAGTGATCTTGGTCCGGAAAGTGCCGGAGCGCCGATGGGTGGTCGCTCAAGTCCAAGTGTTGTGTCTCGCCCAAAGTGGGAAGTTTGTTGTATTCACTTGTATTATCCCATGGTAAGTTTTTGTACCGATGTGTCATTTCACTTGGTATTATTGTACTACACCGCTGATGATTTTTGATCTATTGAGATTTAATCCAAAAATCGCAATCGTTGAGTTCCAAGTATGACCTCTATAAATAGGGCCCGAGTCGCTTTCATTCTTGACTTTTAGAGAGAAGATTTTTGTTCCGAGCATATCCAAG
Source organism: Plantago major (assembly GCA_026545765.1). Lineage (NCBI taxonomy): Eukaryota > Viridiplantae > Streptophyta > Magnoliopsida > Lamiales > Plantaginaceae > Plantago > Plantago major. Next base: position 65,051 of record JAIFAC010000202.1, on the reverse strand, counting down.
TATTTACACCCGATCCGGAGCGAGTCAAGAAAGGTCTCAGAAAGCGTGTTTTTGGTAAGTCGCCTACCTTCCATCCAATCATCCAATACAAGTAAGTTTGCTTCTTTTGTTGCGTGATTCCATTTCCTTTGTTAGTCGTTTTTCTATTAAGTCGCCGGATGTACGCCCATGATGTGTAGGTTAGTAATAACCAATGTTTTGGTTGTCGACTAACATAAAGTAACCATCTTATCGACTCGTAACTAACTTCGCCCACCGATTCGCTTTGTCCCCATTTTTTTTTAATATACATAAACGGCCTCTGACCGCCATCTTAAGGCTTATGAAATTGCTTTCTCCTTTCCTCAGATGTCCGAGTGATAGTCGAACCGATCCGAGGTCGAGGATATGTCTCCGACGCCATCTTTATCCGATACCCGAGGAGATTGACATTGTTGGTGACGACGAGTCGAGAGCCGGAGCAATCTCCTCGTCCGAGCTTAAGAGCCCGAGGTAAGCTCTTCGCCAGCTTAGTTGTTCGAGTTCGTGGTCTCAAGCATCTAATTACTCATGAAGTCTCTAATGTGCGTGGTGTCGCTGCTCAAGAGACAAGCTCATGGATTATAGGAGTCAGTCCGCCGTCAGGCCGTGAAAGAGCCCGAACTTCCGGTAGAGATTCGATCCCTCATTCGCAACCTAGGTTATAATTTTAGGAGTAACCCTAATCGAATTCCGTTCGTTCCGGATCCACAGGAGCCTAACATCGAGGAGGTACATGATACCTCCGAGGCGCCTCCCGAGTTGGGTATGTTCGAAGAAGGTGTCGAGGATCGGGTCCAAGTAGCTGTTCCCCTTCGGACGGTAGTAGAGTTGGTTTCGTCGTCCTAGGAGGAAGGAGCGGAGGAAGAGGTCCGGGCCAAAAATGTTGGTTCCGAAGAAGAGGAAGAAGAAGAAATACTATCTGCCCATGTTTTCCGGAGGGCATCTGCTGGTCAAGCGGGCCCGAGCCACCAGATGACCGAAGAGGAATTGCCAGAGGGGCTTAAGAGGGGTGAGGACGTGTTTCGAGTGAAGTTTCCTCGGTCGAGGGACGAAGTTACTCACTACGATCCGGAGGGTGAATTCAATGAGGATGGTACTTTGCCCACCTGTCCTTCGATTATACTGGCTGAGGAGGTGGAGGAACTTCGGAGGAGGTACGAGATTCCGGAGTGCGTGGAAATTCTCGTTCCGGACGAGTCACATGCTTTTTACAATCCGCCTCCGGGATACAAGTGCGTCCGTGAAATAAGTCTGCATTGCGGGTGGCGGCTGCCCGTGTCGTCCGAGTTCCTGGAGATTTTGAACAACATGGGATTGAGTCCGCATCAAATAATTCCCAACTCGCTCGGAAACCTGATGTGCTTCGGAGTAATGTGTAAATACAAGGGCATCCCGGTCACATTTGATAATTTCCGAAAGTTGTTCAATATTAGTGTAAGTAATAGGAAAACTTTCTTCTATTCGTTCGTATGTCGTCAAGCATACACATTTTTTGTCGATCCCCTCTCTTCATTGGGGATTCACTGGTGGAAGAGATACTTCTTCGTCCGACCGGCCCTGAAGGAAGGCCAATCCGAGGCGGAGAGGCCAAAGTGGCAATTTGAGAGAAAATTCTTCCGAGGCAGGCTGCCGGATTGGAAACCTCCGGCTCGGAACATCCCCTTATGGATGCAAGCTCTTCATCGGAACCAGGATCCGGAGAAGTACTTCTTCCGAGGGTTAATATGCCAACCTCTTCCGTACCTGGCCGGCTTTTCGGAGCCAAGTTTTTGCGATAATAGGGAGGATTTAGGTAAGAGTTCTTACTTTTGGCACGGGGTTGGTCATCCGAGTCGGTTGCTTTTCTTTCTTTGTTTTTAAGTGAGAATTTGTAAATTTCGACTAACTCATCTTGTTGCCACTCGGATTGTGCAGATTTTTGGTTTGACTACACCATGTCAACCCTGCGTGAGTTGAAACGGAAGCAGAACGCAGCTCAGAGGAAGGAAATGGAAGAGGGTACCCGGACCTAGATAATAAAGACTTCCACGGTGCTTCCAATGAGTGAGCCTCGGAATGCTGCTTCCTTTCGGGCGGAGAAGACGCGGAGGGCTGCTGCGGGCGAGGAAGCCCAGACAATACCTACCCCGGACAAGGGTAAGGTAGTCGCTTCGAAGGGGTCGAAGAAGCCTCCGAGATCTGTCTCCCGTGAACCTCTTGTCAGTGGTTCGAGCGCTGGAGTCAGGCAAAAACGTTCGTCCGAAGGTCCGATCCCTCCGGCCAAGAAGGGCAAGGGGAAAATGAGCGATGCTCCGGAGTTGGACTTGGATGCTGAGGTTGCCCGATTGCCGCCGCCGAGCCGGAGCGGATTGCAGAGTCGATCCGCCGCCGTAAGGTTAGCTCATTAAAAAATTTGACCTTGTTGTTTCAACTTTGTATGGCTCGAACTAAGTCTAATCTTCTTAACATCTGCTATGTTTTAGCTTGCCGCTGAGGCGTGTTCCTTGTGGCGGTCAAGGGCCACCTCGAGGCGGATCTAGTCAAGCCGAGGCTTCCCGCATCGAGGCATCTAAGTTGCAGAGCGTGTCCGAACGGGTCAAAAAAGGCCTTAGCATCCAAGAAGGAGGTCAATCCGAGACGGCTAAAATGAAGAGTGCAATCCTAGCCGGAGAAGGACTTGAAAGCCCATCAGACGGCGTGAATGAGTTTGTCACGCCTCCAAGTTTCAAGGACATGATGAGGGAGCTACAAAGGTCCGGTCCAAATCGTCCGAGACTTCTTGACTCGGACTTACAAATTCTTGCTCGAGTCCAAGTATGATGAAGCTCAGCAAGATGGGTTCGATGTCACAGGGGCCGCCTGAAAAAGGGTTGGCTTCCGAGGATCGTGACTTGAAGTCGAGGGTATTTCACCTTTAAAGAGGCGTATGGCTCGACTTCGCCCAGAGGGTGTCTTGACGACTTGCTTCAATGCGAGTTTGTGGAGCTCACATCAAGAAACGGAGGACAAAAGGTTTAAACACGGTGGTCCGTGATCTTCCATCGCTCGTGCCTCTTGCTAATGTCCAGGTGTTCGCTCCTGGAGGACAATCCGAGCATAATGAAGACGGCCGACGCTGTTCTGCCCGGCCCAAGGTTTCAAATGGACTTGAACTTGATGGAGAGATGTCCGGTTCTCAAGGAGATGCAGCTCGGAGGGAAAGGAGGTCACTAAGGAGCGGAGCAGCACCCCTGAGAGTGATACGAGGTCCCTCCTAACACAAATCGAGTGATTCGAGCGGGAAGAAGACGGGTATGCCTCGTCATTTTGTAATTGTGGCCTTCGTCCTCGGAACAATGTACTTCTTTGTTGATTGTCATTGCTTGTATTGATTTCATTGAATTTCAACTTGATTGGTTGTTTATGCTCCTTGTCCGAATGCATATCTTTTTGGCCTGTGTTATTGCTCTTCCGAATGCATGTCTTCCCTTTGTGCGTTGACTTCGTAAAATAGATCGATAACAAGTTCCATTGACTCGGTTTGGTTCGGTCTGTTCGGATAGTGTGTCCGAGTCCATGAAGCCAAACTCGTTCCAAAATGAACTCTTTTTAAGCAAAGTTCCTTGATGGATAATCTTTGGGTCTGAGGCAAAGGCCCGTCCGAGTCGTAGTTCCTATTGTATAGATAGGGTTGGTTTATCCATTCTAATAAGTAGGACTAGGTTGTTTCCCATATATCCGATCCAGAGAGACTTGGTGTACCGTTCAACCGTGTTGACTTGTGAGAAGTTGATAAAAGAGTAAACCCAATATAAAAGTTGAGTACCTCGCTACAAATCAAGGTTGGCTCGGGGGTCATCATTTCAGCCTCGGACTATCACATCCAAATGGGTGTCTGTGTTGGCCTAATAGCAGCCCAATTGTCAGGCCCATGTGCTAGGCCCAAGCCCAAGCCCATGTCCGGCATTTACGGGACACGTAGTAGCCGTTGATTGGTTCCTTGCTTCTATATATACCCCTGGATTGTACGGCTTTTCGCTAGATCATTCCATCCCTTTTATAGTAATAAGAGGTCCGGATCTTGGGTCCGGACGTCTGACGAGTGGGTTTACACCACTGTCCCTATGCGTGATCTTGCCTCTAGAGGTTTCCTGTTGTTTCGAAATCTCCCGGCCGCACTACGCCGAGGGCGATGAAGTCAAGTCGCTCGGATCCTCAGATTAACCGCTTTCTCCGGTCAGGTGGGTAGCAACAGCTTGAGCCCCGGAGGGGGTAGACTAGTTTGATGGCACGGGGGATTGCCCAATCATTAATTTATGAGTTTCTAGCATATCCGAGTCGTTTCACGTTGAGTCTACATCCGGGGGACGATAATTCGATGGGATTGGTTTGGTAGAAGCCCTTCCAGTATTCCGAAGTTCGGTGTAAAATTCGTCCGGGATGTTGGAAGGCCTTCTAGCAAAGCTGTCCCATGGAGTTGTTCGTCTTCCGGATAGATGTAGGGTCGGGGTGACCTCAAGTTGATTTGTGGTTCCGTGACCGAGCAGTTCGGTTTCATTGGTAACTTCATTCCAGAATTGAAGGCCCGGGGGGCTACTTGCAATTCTGGAAGGGAGTTCCTGATAATGCCGATCTTGTTGGGGATCGGAGCTACAAGCCATCGTGAACTAGCCATATGAATAATGTCCGTTGGTCCGTGTCCGAGCAGCTCGGTTGTATCGGAAACTTTGTTCCAGAATTGAAGGCCCGGGGGTAACTTGCAATTCTGAAACAGAGTTCCTGACATTGCCGATCTTGTTGAGAGTCGGCTCAGCGGATGCTTCCGGAGTGATTTGGATCGTTCTGATTATCCGGGTCGTTCCCTTCCAAATACTTGAGTAATTCGAGAAGGATTCACTGTAGTATCTGGTAGGAGACGATCCGGATTGTCGTGGTGATACTTGCTTGCTTGCTTCGGAACCGTTTCTTCCGTTCGGAGGTCGTGAAGCATTCTATCGGGGTGTCTCGAACGCCCCGACATCTCGGTCGCTCGCTCCCAGATGCTAGGTTGTCAAGGGAACTCCATGATATCCGGAGTCGAACTTATTTTGTGGAAAGTTGAACTTTATCCGGAATGTGCGAAGGTGTAGAATCGACATTAATCGGCTCGCTCCTATAAGCGCCGGAGGTACAAGATCATTCTTCCAAAGATGTCGCTGGAAAAGTAGGAGAGTTAACTAGAATAGGCGCTTGTTGTCTTTGTAAGCTTCGGCCGTGGCTCTTCTCTCTTTGTAACTCGGTCCTTTCTTTAAATAAAATGTGCTTGTTTTTGTTATCGTTGTCTTCCTGTTTCATTGTGTTAAGCCTGCTCGGATCGGTGTGCAAGTTAGACCTGAAACGAACAACTAGGTGACTTTGCTTGTGATTCGGTCGGTCATGGGAGTCCGAAGGACTTGACTCGAGCGGAATGAAGATGTGTTATTAAAGCAAAGTTGTATTGACTTGACAGAAATCAAACTACAACTTGGGGGCTTCGAGGCCTGTTTAAGGATAATGACAAAAAACTTTGATAACTATCGTAGTCTAATCTCAAAGTGTTATCCTAAGCATAGAACTTCTGCAAATTCTTAGCATTCCATGTTCTCTTTAGGGCTCGGCCTTGGTCGTCTTCTAGCTCAAAGCTTCCATTGATTCTGCTCCAAAGAATTTTGTAATGGTCCTTCCCATTTGGGCTTAAGTTTCCCAATGTTGCTTAAAATATCAGCTCTCCTGAGGACCAAATCTCCGACTTGTATATCCTTTGGGAAGACCCGCTTGTTGTAGGCTCGAGCGGTCATAGCTTGGTATCGGAGGATGTTAGCCAGTACTTTGCTTCGTTTGTCTTCGAGGAGCTCAAGGTCATAGATCCTTGTGACTTTATTGTCAACTGGGTTGTATTGCTGGATCCTTTGGGAAAAACTTGTTGAGTCTAGTGAAGTCATTGCACATTCTCCACTTTCCTGGGGCCTTCTCGACGAGGACTATATTACAAACCCAGTCAGAGTATCTGACTTCTTCAATGTATCCTGCTTTCATTAACTTGTCCACCTCTTCTGCTATAATAGCATCTTCAACGGGCCCAAAGTCTTTCCTCTTCTGTCGGATATGTTTTACCGTTGGATCCATGTTTAGACGGTGAACTGCGATCCTCGGGTCTATCCCCTTAAGATCATCGGTGCTCCAGGCAAAGATATCGTGATTGTCTTGAAGGCATGTGATGAGCTTCATCTCTACTCCCGTGCTCATCTCCGTTCCAATCCGAGTTGTCTTTTCCAAGTTCCCCTCGATCACCTGAACCTCTTTCAGGGCTTCATGAGGTTCTATCCTGGCAGTCTTGGGGAACTTTTCCCTGAGCGATCCAACACCAATTTCTTCCTTTAGTGGGGTAAGAGCCACAGGAGGAGGACTCCTGGGTCTCTTAGTGACCGAAAGAACGGCATCGTGGCTCCTCCGGTCGACATGATGTAGCATTCCTGTGCTTCTCCGACATTGCCCACTTCTTCTCCCACTGCTTGGGTTGGGAACTTTACCTCACAGTGGGAGAGGCGATCGCCTGAATTGGTTAAGTCCGGGCGGCCCAGATCACATTATAGTCAAGGTGCTATCGACCACCACAAAGAGGATCGCCTACCACTCTTGCCTGAAAGGTGCCCATAGAGATTTGTAGTGGTACGCCCCAATGGGACGCACTACGATCCTCCAAAACCCACCAAAGAAGTATACACACCCATATTGAATCATTCCCAAGTGCATTTGCTCCACAATCCTTTGGAGATGACATTGAAGAACTTCCGGTCGACAAGTACCTTGTCAATTTTGTAAGTGGCAATGACTAGAGAAACAACCAAAGGAACGTCGGGTCCTCGAGATCTCCTCCACCGACGCTGGTGGGGAATTTCGCCATCGCCAAAGGTGATGGCGCTTGCCCTTCAGGTCAAGGAGCATATGCTCTATCATTGTTCCTCAAGTGTCATGCATGTCCTTTCCTCAGATTTCGATCGTTTCCACTACCGGTCCCAAGAATGGCGTTGATAACTCCGCCATAGGGAGGTTTTCCATCTCCATATTATCGTGGTACCTCGGTATCTTCGGGTATGCCGAGGTGGGATCTCGCCGAGGAGGCGGTAAGGAGCCCGCCGAGGTTCCAACCACGCCTTCCCTTCTTTGTTCATTCTTCCGTGTCCGGAAGGTTCTTCTTCATACATTGGTTCCTTCCGCTTCCTTGTTATCATCCCTTCTATTTCCGCTTTTCAATCGGACACACCTCCGAATGACCTTTTGTTTATGGAACCCACAGAGTCCTTTGAAGCTTTGTTCTTTTTGTTACTCCTTGTAGGTTTTGGCCATTGTATGTCCAAGTTTTTCTCAACGATTGAAGCCAAGATGTCGGATCTCGGTCTGTTGAGGCGAGTATACTCGGGGTATCTCCTTGGTGGAGTTCTTTCTCTGTGGAACTCTCTCTTATCTCTAAGTTCCCTTTTTTGTTCAAACATTCCCTGACGAGGAGGAGGCTCCTGTCGTACTTGCTCTTTCCCTTTTCTAGCTCCTGCTCTTATTGGAACATTTCTTCGATACTCTTCTCCATACAGGACTCCTTCACAAATATCTTCCAAGTACTTTTCAGTTGTCATTTCTTCGTTGGAAAGTTTTTTCCTGAGGTCTTCATTGTAAGTGTTGGCATATAGGTGTCGGACCCGCTCCTTGATGCTATGAGGCTCTAATTGGCGTACTTCAGTATTGAAGCGGTCAAGAAAGGTTCTAAGATCCTCATTCTCCTTCTGGATTATTCTGGCCAGGTTCTCAACTGACCTCTTCCTCTTCTTTGCTTTCTCAAATCTTTTCAAGAAGAGGGAAGCGATATCAGAATAGGACTTGATGGAGCCATTGGGCAGTGAGGTCCACCAATCCATTGCTTCCCCGAAGAGAGTAGTGGAAAAGTTGAGAGCCTTCATGTTGTCATTCAAGCCATTGATCTCCATCTTACTCTCGTATCTAGTAAGGTGCCTGACGGGGCAAGTATCTCCATAATAGTGTTCAAGGTTTGGAATGGTGGAATCAGGGCATTTCCTTTCTTTTCTGATCTCATCACATAGCGGATTGGGAGCTCTAAGAGTCACCTTCTCATGTGCCTTCACCATCTTGCTTAGAGTTGCAATTTGTGTCTCTAAAGCCTTTTGTTGGAGGTAACCGCCAGCCAACTTTTCACGGCTCTAGGGTTGATAGCCACATCCGGAGGAAGGTCATTGAGAGTACCATTGAGATACTTTCCGCCACATGATCTTCGTGCGTTGTCAGGCTCCACGCCGACTAGTCCCAACATCATCCGCCCGAGGTCTTACCGACTTCTCTCGTTGTTCATTAGAAGCGGCATCTTCCGCTGAGAAGGTTCTCAGATCTTCTTGTTGAACTTGTTCCCTAACCTTTGTCAATAGGAAGATGCTCATTTCTCGATCAGGGTTCACTTTTCGATTTGCTGAGGAGGAGGGGCCGAGGAGGTCGGAGGTTGTTTGATCCAAAGCATCCTCAGATAGTGGTGAGTAAGAGACCAATCGATTATCATTCATCCCGAACTCACCGGGATGAATGATCCGCCTATTGGAAGAGTAAAGTTTCTTCCCTGGGAGGACCGTGTGTTTCAAGTGAGGAACTTGTCCTTCAATCCCGAGCTCATGGGTTCTTATTGTGGATCAGCCGCTCTTTCCTCATCCGAGGAGAGACTAGCAAGACGGCTGCCGCCGATAGTCCTCAGATCTCTCGGTGGGGTTTCGCCACCTTCCCCTCCTAGGAGGTCTACCTCTTTGCCTTGGAGCAGGTGTTCCAATTGCAGTGGCGTTGGTTCTTGCTGACTTTCTTGTCCTAGCCATTACCGAAGAGAACGGAACTTTTTGTATCGATTTCCCACAGACGGCGCCAAAATGTTGAGGGTAAGGATCCCCAAACACTTAGTAATATTTCAATTGCCCAGGTTATGCTCCAGACGATATCTTCCTCACTACGTAAGAACCAATGGGTAAGAATCTTCCACTGTGCACTTGGTGAGAACCTGCGCAAGAGGCTTGAGGGGTTAGGACCGGCTTGCCAAGTGTCAAACCCAGATAAGACTTCACCGAGAGACCGAGATCTACTCAGATAATCGCTCGAGATTAAGTTCAGAATATCGCCACCTTTGCATGGGGATATGTGCCCCTATATATAGGGTTTCTCAAAGTGGAGGCTTCTCCAAGATCGCGCCAAGTGGGCTCGTTGAGCCACCAAGGCATATCTAGGCCCATGGCCCAACAATGATACCTAGCCCATGCCCTTTTGGGCTTTAGGTAGTTTAGTCATTAGGAGAGTTTTGGAGGGTGTGACATAGCCGAGGTCCGAGGTCCAGAGGTTGGTCCGGACGCCCGTCCGACCAGATTGGGTTGTCGATGAGGAAGTCCTCTAAGCTCGCCTAACTCTTCCGATTCGGACCTTATGGTTCGGACCCCTACTCTCGGTGCTGCCTACTTGGTCGTGAGATTGTCATGTTGATCCGGTGATCGCTCAGATTCGAGGCCCTGGTCGGACCCAAGATCGTTTCTAGTACTATGCCTCCTTTCCTAGAGAGGCTCGGACCCATTGATCGAGTACATTTTTATTGCAGCTTGGGTTTTCTTGTAGTCGGGCGGATACATCTTTGTTCATTTTCTCTCGTGAGCGAGTTCTTCTTTACTTGCTAGTTTATGTGGACGATATTATCTTAACGGGCAATAATTCAGCCCTTATCACTCGATTCATTTCTGTTTTGAACTCTCAATTTGCCATTAAAGATCTCAGAAAGCTGCACTATTTTCTTGGTCTTGAGGTATGTTATACTGATCAGGGGCTGTTTCTCAACTGCCAAGTATGCTCGTGATTTGTTACTTCGTGCTATGCAAGCCCGCGGTGCTTGCTTTAAACCAAACAACACCTTGCACAGACGACAAACATGATCTGGAAACTGCGGATTAATATACCCAGGCGGTTGTTCCATAAATATTGTTTCATTGAGAAGACCATTAAGAAAGGCGTTTTTCACATCAAGCTGATGAAGAGGCCATTGATTGAGGACAACAATAGAGAGAGAACAACGCAAACTGTTGTAGCTTTGACAATTGGACTGAAAGTGGTGGTGAAATCAAGACCAGGAACCTGAGTAAAACCTTGAGCCACCAATCGTGCCTTTAATCGTTCAACGGATCCATCGACTAAGAATTTGGTCCGGTAAACCCATTTAGCACCAACAATGTTCATATCAGAGGTACGAGGGACTAAATCCCATGTCTTATTTTCATGTAAAGCTCGAATTTCAGCATCCATGGCACGAACCCATTCCGGGTGCTTAGAGGCAGATTTGAACCCCTTTGGTTCAGAAGGTGATGAAATATCGACAAGTAAACCTGGATGCTTGATTCGAAAAATACCAACCTTAGCTCGTGTCCGCGTAGAATGAGTAGGCTGAAGTGTTTGCAGGCGGTGTGGTTGACCACGGGATCGGGAAGGGAGAGGAGGTGGAGTGGCGTCTGGCTGAACTACATCCATGGGAGGAGAAATTGGAGGCGCAACAGGGTCGGGAAGGAGCATAGGAGATGGAATTGGTGGTGACGAAGGAGTAGCAGTGGGCGGAGGTGAACGGCGTACTGGAGGAGTAGTGAGTGGAGGAGAATTACGTGCTGGAGTAGCAGGAAGCGGCAGATTGGAAGAAGTTGGTGGAAGCGTTGGTAATTGAGCTGGTTCAGAGGAATGACAGATTTGACATGGGCCGGAGTGAGTATGGGCTGGAGAAGGGGTGAAAGAATTGGGCTCTGTTACATTTGGTGGTTCAAGGAAACTTGTAAAGTCCAATTAGTTTTGTGGTGTGAAAACAGGATTAGTGGCATATGGGAAGCAAAACTCATCAAATTGAGCATGACGGGTTATGTAAATATGAGAGGTGGATGGGTCCAAACAACGAAACCCCTTATGGTGCACACTATATCCTAAAAATATGCAAGGATGGCTTCGAGGGTAAAGTTTATGGGGTGCGTAATCTCGTAAGCATGGATATACCCGACATCCAAACGGCTGAAAGTTTGCATAATTAGGACAGTTACCGAAAACAGCCTCAAAAGGGGAGATGTTATTAAGAACTGGTGAAGGAAGTCGATTAATAACATAAACAGCTGTAGAGAAGGCATCACACCAAAAACCCAATTTTAACTGAGAATGAAAGAGCATAGACAAGCCCATCTCCGTGGCATGACGATGCTTACGTTCAGCCCTACCATTTTGAGCCGGGGTATAAGGCCAAGAAAAACGATGAAAAATGCCATGTTGACTAAGATACGCCTTAAGTTGGTTACTAGAAAATTCACCACCACCATCACTTTGAAAACATTTGATAGAGCATGAAAATTGACACTCAACAAATGTATGGAACTTAATAAAGATGTCAAAAAATTCCGATTTGAGACGCATGGGATAAATCCAAGTAAAACGAGAAAAATCATTAATGAAGATAGCATAATAACGAAAACCTTCATTAGAAAGAATTGGGGAAGGACCCCAGAGATCACAATGTATCATATCTAAATATTTAAACAACGTTTCTCGTTTACAGAAAAGGGTAAACGATGACTCTTAGCTAACTGACAAGGGTAACATAATGTGGGAGATGGAAGCAAGGAAGTAACTGAGAGATGTCCTTTCTTACGTAACAAGGAAATAATACTGTGGGAAACATGACCTAAACGATTATGCCATAATTCAAACGATCCATGAAGACTTTTACTACGCAAAGCAGAAATAAGAGCAGAATGTCCTTCATCGAGTAAGTAGAGGCCACCTTCACGCCTTCCTTTTGCCAGAGGCATCCCGGTCAACCTGTTCTGAATAACAAAGGAATTAGCAGAAAAGATTACGTGAACAGGATAATCATTCGTTAATCTATTGATGGATAATAGATTTTTCGTTAAATGAGGCACAACCAAGACATTGAGTAAACGAAGATCAGAAGAGATTGAATGATTACCAGTATGAGAAATTGGTAAAGAAGCACCATTACCGATATAGACAAAATTCTTACCTCCATAAGTAGTGACCGAATCAAGATTGGATGGGGAAGATGTCATATTTGCGTTTACCATAATCCTTACCAATCAGAATTTCGTAGGATTAGTCTAACAAGAAGCAAGAAGGCTTCAATGAGTCATGATCGCCAGAGGGAGCAGATTGATAACGCATAGGGCAATTGGTTGCGTAGTGACCTTCAACGCGACAAATTTGACATCGTGGAGGACGGCGGGAACCATTATTACCTCGACCACCATTATTACCGTGACCTACACTTCTTCCACCATGAGAATTATTGCCACGACCGCCACCACGTTGCTGATTAAATCCGCCATATGAGTTATTGGGGCGAGATGAGTTTTGGCGGTTGTGAGAAGCACAAAACGCAGCAGGAGGTAGGGCTTGCTCAATGTAACAGTAAATATCTCAAATTTTCTTTAGATCAAGTCTTCCACGGTGGGAAGAGGAGAGGAAGACATCTGAAGACTGGAGAAATGCACAAAGGCTGGTCCGAGCCCACGAAGGAACCAGTGAGACTTGTCATCCGTATCTAGGCGGCAACCAAGAGCGGATAATTGATCGCAAATTGATTTGAATTGCAAACTCAATCGAGTCCTAGTTCCTATTGAACTCGAGCATTGTTACCATCACCCTCTATCCAAACAACATGGAAAGACTCCATATCTAGTACTTCTTAGCTTTGTTGAGCTTCGTTGGAAGTTCGAACTCGAGTTTTCATGGAAACTCTACATAGCTTTACATGGAGTTCGTCCATGGGAGCTTGAATTAGACCTTCCATGCATGAACGTTTGGAGCCGTGGAAGCTCTGTCCGAAACTACGGTCATTTTGTTTCTAAATCAAAGTTTATTTATTTTAAATGAAATAGACGCATCTCATGAACGTTTGATGAAAGGAAGATTAATTTTAAATTGTTTTTGGGTATATTTGTTAACTGTAAAACATAAGGGGTGTATAAGTAATTCACTCTTATAATATACTCCCTCCGTCCTGGTTTCAATTACCCGCAGGGCCGGACACAAATTTTAAGAAAAAATTGAATAAAGTTAGGAGAGATGATAATAAAGTAAGAAATAGATCAATAAAATAAGAGAATATCAATAAAGTATGAGATATATTAAATAAAGAGGAGAGATTAAAAGCAAGATTGAACATGGGGTTTGAAATGGTAAATAAACTATGAGTTCAAAGAGTGGGAGAGATTCCCGAAAGAAGTATTGAACATGGGTTTCCGAAATTGCAGGGGATTAATTGATTCGAAGTTGGCAGCTCCTCGAACTGCTATGTTTGGCGAAATTTCTAATGTGTTTCAGTTTGCAGAGATAATTTGGTGAATGAACTGCAATCAATTACTTTCAGCCGCATCAATTTGCTGCAGGTTGGTTTGGGAGCAGATGGGTGATGTAATTAGTTATATTGATCCTTTTTTGGTTTGTGGTTTTAGCTGCTTGTGGGTGGTGCATCTTCTGTTCTCCTTGGCAATGGGATGGAATTGCTTGCTCGTTGTTGCTTGTCGCGTGCTTAGTCCCTTTGGATGCCTCAATGGAAAATCATTAACGTTGGGGAGCTCTTTCTTGTGACGTTAATATTCCTCCATTGGTGGGATTGGTTTCACACCCTTTTACTCTTGGCTTAACATTATGATGTTTGACATACTAAACGTCGAGGGTGGTCAATTTGCACTCGTCTAGACTCGTGGCTGGTTTTGACGGGCCGTACTCTTTCCGTGCTTGTTGCTTTGGGGGTGGAGCGGTGTACTGCTGTTTTGTGGTCGTGCGGTTTGTGTGTTGGTCTATTCAGTTTGGTCTAATTGTACAGTGTATTGCTGATTTTGACTGGCCTCAGGCACATTACTTATGCCCTGGTTTGTGATAATAAAATTTTAATTCTTCAACAAGAAAAAAAAAGTAGGAGGGAGATTTTCCATTAAAGGAACGTAGAATCGAATTTTGATTCAAAATTAATACTTAAAGAAACGAAATTGTGACCAAGGAGTATTTAAATATAACGCGATCTCATTATGCGATCAGACGACGATAATCCCATTAATAAAAAATGAAAAGTTAGATCAAATCAATAATTGATCAAATAATTTAGAACGTAGTGTTAATCTTAGTAAAATTATAGTCTACTAAGTTATCCATCACCTACTTAGTAGCCCGTATACATGGGCTATGAGTTAGTAACCGGTTATTTTTGGTGGTTTAATACCCTAAAATTCCTTTCTTCAACAGTTTGCCATTTATTAACCTATAGGCTATAGGTACTTGACACAAGTCTCGATCACAAAAGTCGAAGAAAAACTACATCAGATCTGTACCATCTGAAAGTGTGAACGAGGTAATTTCTACACCGTTTTTATTTAATCAATTAAAAAATGCCCTGTGTATTGGTTACAATTGATTTCTTATTTGTGCATCTTTGATTAATTATTGAAAAAAATAACTTGTGAAAAAATGGGATTTTAGCTGTGAATTAGTCTCTTGCTTAAACAAATGATTCCGTCTCCTGAGAGTCCACAATATAATGAGAGTCTTGAGAGTCCTACATAATAGACAAATATATACAATTTATACATAAAACTATACAATATGATTTTTTTCGCGGGTTGACCCGCTTGATCCGGATCGACCCACATTTTTCTCTTATAATACACAACCCGCTTTCATGTGTCCATCCAATCATATTGATACTTTGAGACAAATTGCTTATATTTGGTATATAATTGTCTATGTTTAATGTAAAATTATTGATGACAACCTATTTATCTCAAAAACTCAATATTTGTAAAATAAACATAGAAATCAATTTCATTCATCAATCAATAAAATGTCATTACATAAAAAAACAATACAAAAAAATTTAAAATCACTATATCCAAACTACATTCATCCTCGCAAAAAAAAAAAAAAAAAAAAACACCCTTGACTTGTTCGTCAACTCCTCCATCCACGCCTCCATCCTTATCATCAATCATTCAACCACCATTTTTACGAAAA
The DNA here is from genome assembly GCA_026545765.1 of Plantago major. Classification (NCBI taxonomy): domain Eukaryota; kingdom Viridiplantae; phylum Streptophyta; class Magnoliopsida; order Lamiales; family Plantaginaceae; genus Plantago; species Plantago major. The sequence continues at coordinate 49,982 of JAIFAC010000202.1, read as the reverse complement.
CCTACTATATGCAACAAAAAAAACAACCAACATCAACAATTTACATATAGATATACACAATTTACATAAAAACCTAAACAAATTTTTTTTTTCAAAAGATGAAATAAAATACCTATATTCAAGCATTACCAATTTACCCTTAACAATCAACAATTACAGTATAAACATAGGCTATTCACACATAATAATCGAAGGAAAAAAATGAAGCATAATAACCGAAGCAAAAATGAAGCATAAACATAGACATCACCAATTTACCCTTAACAATCAACAATTACAGTATAAACATAGGCATCACCAATTTACCCATAACAATCAACAATTACAGTATAAACATATACTATTTATACATAATAATCGAAACAAAAAAGAAGCATAATAACCGAAGAAAAAATGAAGCATAAACATAGGCATCACCAATTTACCCTTAACAATCAACAATTACAGTATAAACATAGGCTATTCATACATAATAATCAAAGTAAAAATGAAGCATAATAACCGAAGTAAAAATGAAGCATAAACATATGCATCACCAATTTACCCTTAACAATCAACAATTACAGTACAAACATAGGCTATTCATACATAATAATCGAAGCAAAAATGAAGCATAATAACCGAAGCAGAAATGAAGCATAAACATAGGCATCACCAATTTACCCTTAACAATCAACAATTACAGTATAAACATAGGCTATTCATACATAATAACCGAAGCAAAAATGAAGCATAAATATAGGCATAACCAATTTACCCTTAACAATCAACAATTACAGTATAAATATATGCTATTCATACATAATAATCGAAACAAAAAATGAAGCATAATAACCGAAGCAAAATTAAAGCATAAACATAGGCATCACCAATTTACCTTAACAATCAACAATTACAACAGAAAACGAAGCATATCATGCACAACAACAATCACTTCAACATTATCAATAGAGTTCAAACACACAAACATCAACAATTACAGGTCAAGCATACACAATTAAGGTTAAAACATCAATAATTACACATGAAATATAAAGTTACGCGAAATCAATAAAAATCACCAAAACCAAACAAAAAATGAAAAAAAAAACTGAAGAATCGAGAGAAGAAACCTGAAAATCGAGGAAACGGCAAGGTTATGACGACTTATATGTGTTGTGTAGTCGGAGATCCGCCGGAGAAGATAACCGGAAAAGCTTCGAATTCCGACCAACCGTTTCAAAAGTCGACCAAATGAAAAAACGAAACCGGTAGAAAGGTAGATCGGGCGATGGACTACTCAAATATGCGATCGGATTTAAGATTGGTGGCCGGACGGCGGAGATATCGCCGGAAAAGCCTTCAATTCGCCAACCGCTTCAAAAGTCGCACCAAATAAAAAACGAAACCGTAGAAAGGTAGATCGGCCGGGCTACTCAAATATGCGATCGGATTGAATATCAGGTCGGACTACGGAGATATCGCCGAAATGTGATCGGAAAGAGAGAGAGAAAGGAAGAGGAGAGGGTAGAGAGAGAGAAGAAAGAAGGAAATGAAAGAAAAAAATAAAAATAGGGTATTTATATTAATCTGACAACCCGTTTTTAGATCCATATTACCGAACCCGCAACCTGTGATCCGTGAAATCGACCCGCTAATTTGAATAGAAACAAAGTCACCCCCAAATTGTGTATAATTGTGTATTTGTTCAGACTCATGGACTCTCATAAGATATATAAGACTCTTTAAGTTTTAGTATAAACAAATTTACCACCTCTTATGTCCCGTAGTAAATTATGTCAGTTGTTCGTTCTAATTATAATGGAGTTGTTAAAATTCGTGTTTGGTATAAAATTAAAATTTTATAGAGTTTTGTAGAATTGTAGAAGGAAGAGTGGAACATAATTGTTAGACTCAATTATCTTTTTCCAACTAATTGTGAATTGCCAAATACAATTATGGACTATCTCAATTATAATTGAGCTCGAATTCTAAGCTATACAGGATTTGTTACCCTTTCAATGTAACAGTGGGACCCAAGTCTGGTTCTTATAATAAAGAGAAAGTTTTTGTACTTTTTAACATTTTTTCTCAAATTTACTTATGACTCGCTAAATCATAATTTGTTTGAAGTTTTTCAAACCGTTCCATTTCCTTGTCGAAATAATAATATAGACGCTTTGCATTTCGTTCGGCCTGATGATATTTTAAACCACGTTACCGTACACCTTTAGGATCTGACCATGGGAAGCCGCTACGGAGAATGCTGCAAAAACCAAGAACGTTTGAACGGCAAAGTGGATGGCTGCCAGGAGTTCCGCGGGTTCGCGAGTGATCCCTTCAACATGCCTTGTTTGTGGATGCCACCAGGGATTCCACCGCAAAGCTCCCAAAGACTCTAAAACAGTGATGGTTCCCAGGGGCGGACCTGGGGGGCCCAAGATTTTTTTTTTAATATATATGTAATATTTTTTGAAATTTTAGATTCGCCCCCCCCCCCCCCCTTTAGGATCTGACCATGGGAAGCCGCTACGGAGAATGCTGCAAAAACCAAGAACGTTTGAACGGCAAAGTGGATCGCCAGAGTTCATGGGTTCGCGAGTGATCCCTTCAACATGCCTTGTTTGTGGATGCCACCAGGGATTCCACCGCAAAGCTCCCAAAGACTCTAAAACAGTGATGGTTCCCAGGGGCGGACCTGGGGGGCCCAAGATTTTTTTTTTAATATATATGTAATATTTTTTGAAATTTTAGATTCCCCCCCCCCCCCGCAAAAAAAAATTATATGTATTATTTACTGTTTTGGATTTTGATTATGAAATAAAGTATTAAATCGAGATCAACATTTATTATATACTAAGAGAAAGAGTTGATATGTCACAAAGTGTTTTGCCTATTACGTTCACTGTTTTGCCCATCGGCTACAGTTGACATTAGTTGCTACGTCCCAAAGTGTCATTCCTATTGAACGATTCTTCTTGCATTTGAATGAGATCATAAATTCAGTTGATGCCTCTGCCAAACGCCATGATCAGTTGCAACTTGCACGTGCTATTGAAATTGAATAATTGATTTCAACGAGTGAGCTTCAAACAGGACGAGGAAAGAATCATATTGCAACCTTACAACGCCCAGGTGATACAAGGTAGAGTTCTCATTTGAAATCTATTCATAACTTGCTTAATATGTTTGGTGATTGATGTGCAATCTCTTTCTGAAATGTGCCAACTATTGTCGAAGTCGATGAAGTCAACCATATATCCCCTTATTGATCAGTTGATAAGACTAATTTTGACTCTCCCAGTTTCTATGGCTACATCAGAACGTGCATTTTCTGCGATGAAAATTGTGAAGACAAGGTTACGTAGTAAGATGGGGATGACTTTTTGTCTAGTGCTCTATTCATGAATATCGAGAAAGAAATCACTCGATCTTTTGATGTTGATTCAGTTATAGATGAATTTAAAGTCATGAAAAAAGGTCGAGTTCAATTCAAGGTTTGTAATTGAGATTCAAGATGGAGAATCATTCAAGTTTGCACCAGCTACTAGGTATGTCATCGATTAATATTAATCATCAACATTTTTACTTTCATTAGTTTTCTGGAATGTGACCATGTTCCACACTTTCATTATGCAGATCACTTTTATTTGCCGTTCAGTTGCTCATGTTGCTTTATTTTGGAATACTTGCACTATCTTCGGCTTATGTAATTTGATAGGGGCTTTAATTTTGTAATCACCATCAAGGTATGTGATTGTGCTTGTAGATTAAGTGCGGATTTTCAGTTTATATGCTTTGGAACTATGTTGAATTCATGCTATAAAATATTGCATTAAATGTACGAGAGCAAACATCACATAATTAAATATCAGTTATTTGTGTGTATACATTTGAAATCGGACCCGACTAATTAAGACCGCATATATGAAATCCGACCCGACTAATTAAGCCCGCAGGCCAGGTTATCAGCATAAAATTCAGAATAGTGGCAAGATTCTAGTTGTGTGAGAGGGGATCGAGTATTCGATCTGATTACAGGACTTTAGAATCACCATGGAGCTGAATCCACTGCAACTTGGTGAAGACTGGCCAGTTTTGCACAAAAAAATATGTACACGTGCATTAGAAGATTAACACGGAGCATATGAGGCCTTAGTTCTTAGGCTCTATTCTTCCTCACGCGTATGTTGTGTCCGGCTGTCCTCTTTCTGGTTGGTTCTCCTTTCTGTCTTTTTCTCTTCTTAAAATGTGTTCGCAAGTTCTTCATTACGTTTTCCAACTCTGTTGTTTGAAAAAAGCCGTTCCACGGGCCTGGTTTTTTGAACTTATCTGGAGCAGTTGTGAGTTCTTAAGGTAGGGCTCTGCTTTTATGTAGAATAGACTTCCAGAAATTTTTTCATAAATAAGAAGAACAAGAGAAGAAAGACTAGAGAAAAAAAACAGGATGCAGTTCAGTCTTCAGCAGGTCCTGGTTTGTTCTTTGGTTATAGGACTTAATTTGGTGCCACATGACAATCATCTAGTGAATACGTACGAGGTCAACATGATGGCGACCTGCCGGAAGAAAGCCACTCTCTTTTGAATCAGGCATGAGCCCACACATCCTTTAAATTTTGGGATAGGTCCGCCTCATCAACATGTCACCAAAAAGAAGAAAATATATGGGGGAAAAAGCAAGTCCTGTTGAAGGACCGAGTTAACCACATATAAAGATGAGACTACAATATACATAGCTCAAAGCTTTAATCTGAAGGAAGAAAGGAATCGTCGCCAATTACGAGAACCAGAGAACCCAAACTATACAGGTATGTTATAACTTTTATCATTATATGTACTCATAACTTTGATTATTAGAAGAGAAAGAGATATCCTCATTCATTTGGCACCACAATTACTATTCCAATACTTTAAGTTCTTAAATACTTGAATGTGTTGGATTTCAATTTTTGCCCTTTAGAGTTTTTATAGTGAGTTGAGCAGCTAGTAGTGTAAAAGTAGTACAGTTCGATCAAGGAGAGTACTTATCTTGTTCATTAATGTCGAGTTTAACAAACGATTCAAGTTGAGAGAATAGTGTTAACTTCTCTCAATCGATTTACTCTCCAATCTCACAAGTATACAATGGATATGTGTCTATTCTCTTTATCAGAGTGTAGAACTGAATTACGGAGGAAATACCAGAAGAATTTATACAAAAGAATGAGAAAGAATAGCCATAAGTTTGTCATATAAATAAATTGGGGACAATTACGGATACCATCCTGCTAGATAACCTCTTCTAATTCAAGCACCAGTTAGTTCAACAATGACGAAGAAAGAATGAGTAGAATATTTCAATTACATATAAGTCCAAAAATTAAACATTTTTTAATTTGGCCAAACACAGCCCTTCATATTGCAAATTGTAAATTTGACCCCAACTTATAACGCATTAAAGACTTACTCCAACAACAAATTCAATTTACAACTTAAAATATTCATCAAACTAATAAACAAAATATTAAAAAAAGTTAACGGATTTAAAAAGTTCACGAGGCTTGCATTAACAGACGGAGTCAGGTACAGCTCAAATCGGAGAGCTCCGATTTGGAGCTATTAACAGCTCCGATTTGGCTCCACCAGAGCAGCTCCAGTGGAGGTTTTAGTATATTTTTTTCAGTTTTTTAAAATTTCTAATAAACTTTTTGTTGCATTCAATTTGGCCCGAAACTTGTTTCTAATTTTGCAATTAAGTCCATAAACATTTTCGAAAATTTTAATTATAATATTGAAATTATACAAGGTCCATAGAAGTTTTAATTCTTGGTATTAATCAATATATTAGGTACTCAACAAAAAATGTTGGAAGATAAATGATTTAAATTGAATTAGGAAGAAATAAAGGATACTTTTTCAAATTGATAATATAAGACCATGTTTGGTATCAATCATTCTCAATCTAAAAACGAAAAACGAACATATACGTTATTGCTGAACTAACCTGCACTAAACGTAATTAAACTTTAATAAGACTCATGAAATTCACCTTATAAATTGTATTCTTTTACAGTGCAGCCTGGATGTCAGAGAGTGTAGATAATGTCATTGTTTATATTGACAGCAAGCTACGTCGGTTGTCTAGAGAGGCTACCGGCAAGCCCAACATATATAAGGTCAATGTTCATTTGCGCCAAGTGAATGAAAAGGCTTATGATCCTCAAATAGTTGCTATTGGTCCTATTCATCGTGGCAAAGATTATTTAGATGAAATGGAACAACAAAAAATAAGCTATCTTCACCAGCTTTTACAAAGAAGAGGGGAACATAGTGTGAAGAAATATGTGGTGGAACTGAGAAAAATGGAAGAAAGATCTCGTAAATGCTATTCAAGTTCCATCAAGTTACCGGATACAGAAAAGTTTGTGGAAATGTTACTTCTGGATGGATGTTTTATAATTGAGTTATTACGGAAGTACTGGTTTGGGGATTTGAGGGATGAAAATGATCTGATGATCCGATCTTACCAATCACTCTATCCATTAAGAAGTGACCTAATGTTAGTGGAAAACCAAATTCCATTCTTCATCTTAGGTCGTTTGTTTGAGATGACAAGGTTGGAGAGCCCGGAGGATGATTTGCATTATCTGCTACTATGTTTCTTGGAAATAGATAGTTTGATGCCATGGCGGGAGGATGTTGAAGCCTCGTATGGTCGCTCAGTTCACAAGGCTGATGATCATCTTCTTGGGTTGTTGTACATCACATACTTCCCAATCAAAACCATTGCTGGAAGTGACGACAAGAATTTCGTAGATCTTGAAGAAATTAACACAGCATCAGAGTTGGAAGAAGGAGGGATTGAGTTTAAAACGTCGAAAGAGATGAACGTGATGAATATCACTTTCAAGGATGGAGTTATGATGCTGCCAAAATTGAATGTTGAAGATAATACAGAGTTTATTTTAAGTAATATGATTGCATATGAGCAGATCAATGCCAGAAACCAACCCAATTATGTGACAGATTACATTCACCTCATGAGTTGTTTGGTTAAATCTGGAAAGGATGTCGAACTACTGAGACGTGCTGAAATTATTAGGAATTGGCTCGAAGACGATCAAGCAGTTCACATCATGTTCAACAAGCTGAGCAAACACACTGTGATCACAAAAGAGTGTTGTTACTTCGACCTTTTCAAGAGTGTGAATAAACACTTCCACCGTCGCCGAAACAAATGGATGGCAAACTTAAAGAGAGACTACTTTAGCAGTCCTTGGGCCATCCTGTCAGTTATAGCAGCTATCATATTGCTTCTTCTCACTGCAACGCAGACAGTGTTCACAGTACTTCCTTTCATAATCGGAAGTCCAAGCTGAAAAGCAGTAGTAACAACAATCGTCCTGCTTATGAAGCAGCCAATCTTCATGAACATAATGCGGGGTACAAGTTGGGACTTGGAGTGCAAGGTGCAGAGTTCAAAAGCCATTGAAGACACTATTTTAATTTAATTTGGATGTATGATTGTTTAAGGTGCAACTTGTCTTGTTGAAAAAAAAATCAGAACTCAATCTAGACTTATTGTGGTGTTCATTTTGGTAGATTTCTTGATTTTTGCGAGCAATAGACTGTTGGTGTTCCTACTTCATTGGATTTCTTGATCTTGTAAGGATTTGTTTCATGATCAGTTAAACTCTATATTTTTGTTTCCATGGAGGTCTTCCAGAGGCAATACTATATACAGGGCTAACACCCCATTAACAAATCAACTACTGCTATTGGTAAAGCTGGTAATGAGAAGTGGAGAGACTTAGCAGGTGAGGAACAAGGTTGGTCCCAGGCAGGGCTGAAAAGTGCAAGCCTGGAACAGATGAAGATTAAATACTGTCTTGGATGTACTTCATGAAACAAGAATTTTGTTATCTTTTCAAGTCCGTTTTGAGAATGCAACATATCAATTCGAAACTCTTACATATTTAGCTCACAAATATATATATATATATTGTTTACTTAATTAATTAATAATTAAAATGTCATCTCTAAGTAAACATATCACACAACGCATTGAGTTTACAACTATTTTCTCCACATTTCCAATAATGACTCATGACAATAATCCACCCTGCGAATATCCCAAACTTGAATGCACAGAGAAGGGAGAGGAACACTTGGCCTATTATGAATGTGAAGAACAAGTTCACTGCCACGGTAGGCATTTGGATCAACTGAATAACCATATGAAATTTGTTTAAATCAATTAAAATATAAATGTCCCTGATTCACTCAAACTTAATTACATCCAGATCCGACTGTCACTTACCGCCACAATAAAAGAGGAAAAGAGAAAAATAAATAAAAGAAATATAATGAGTAAAAGTAAATTTTGGACGAATTTTTAATACTTTTTTTTTGATTTCTCACCCAGATCCGCTACACGCGACTTAATCCAATGAAGACCACTATCGGACCTTTTGAGGGCTGCCTCCCACCGGTGTCTTTTACATCCACACGGCTCGAACTCTTGCTTAAGTGAACTCAAGTACCTTACCACTTGAGCCAACAACCGTTGGTGAATTTGTAATACTTTAAATTACGTGAACATTATGAATTTTATTCTTCTTTTATGTTTTTCTATTTTTTTTATTTTTGAGTATTACTTTTCATTCTTTTTATCATACAAATGAGTTGGCAGGAGAGTTAGCGAGTTTGACCAATTGACAGGATTACAAATTCAGCTTTTTTTTTTCAAAATCGTCAGAACATATTGGTTCGATTTTATAACGAAAACTAAAAACCGAAACTGAATTTATTTTTTGGTTCAGTTTTATACCGAAAATTTCGATAACGGTACGTGTTAGGACTACTAATCGAACAATGTATTTAACTAAGAAGAATTATGGATCTTGTCAACAATGGCGATAGAAATGAATACGCAAGTAAATCAAGCACACAAACAAACAATCAAAGCAATAAAGATCAACATAAGATTTAACGAGCTTCGGCACGCCACATCGGCCTACTGCTCGGGAGAAAAAACAATTACGATTTCACTAACCACCAGAAAAAACAATTACAAGCTTACAGAGATCGATCGCAACTACAATCGCTCTATCACAACTCTTCAATCCAAGCTGATTCATCACGACTCTAGCTCTACATGATGATAACCGCTCTCAAGCTCTATTTACAAGTGAAATTGATCAAATGGAATGAATTACAAAAGAAAGGAACAAAACAGGTATATAAATCCCTGTTAGTTAACTAGAAGAGCAGCAACCGTCAATCATAACAAAATCGTTATGATCCTACGCTCCAGATTGAACCAACTAAAACAACTTCCTTTCTTAATGCAGATCAGTCCTCCAAGTTTCTGAATTTTGCAGACAAACCCCCAAAACTTCAATAACTCCACAATCTCCACCTTTGTATGCAAAAACAGACTCCTCCAACCTTTAATGAAATCATGATGTTTCTCTCCAAGAATTACTATCTCACAGACAGGAGGGTGATGTGTCAAATCAGAGTTTTAAATTTCTTTCTTAGCTAAGAGTTAATTCTCAACACTACGAAAACTCGTAGTGCAGTGAAGTTAACCCCGAGGTCGGTCTCGAAGAACTTAACTAAGTTGTGCTTGGTTTACGAATAATAATGACAGTAACGAAAGTAGTAACAGGTTTGTTTGCTTCGACAGCAGAATTATTATCTAACAATTTAACAACTACGCAAACTAACTAGAAAACAGATTAAACTAAACGAGATGAATATGTGAGAGGGGATTATGGTGTGGTGACAGAAAACAAGCTAGCTAGCAGGAAACATGCAACAATAATGATGTCGATTTACTCTAGACTCTAGTTATCACTGGGACACGTCCTATCGATTATTACACTGCTCTAGGCTTTTCTAGGCAGGTACCTTACATCACATAAGGAACGGAGGAGTCATGACAATGAACTAACTGTAATTTGTTCTAGAAAACAGATAGCATTAGTGAAGGCGTTAATTCCACTAAGCTACAATTAACAAGCTAATGTAGTTATTGTGTTTTCGATTACACCTTGTTGAACCAGTAATGCACGCATCTTAACTCGCCATAAGACAAAATCATTCTTCCCATTAAACCGATCCACATCAAATCGAGTAGAACTCATGATGACATGTAATCTATCAATCAGTAAACACAAATAATACAGTTAATATGTTCCCACAGATGGCACCACTTGTTAGGATTACTAATGAACAACAGACGAACTAAGAAGAATTATGGATCTTAGCAACAATGGCAATAGAAACGAATACGCAAGTAAATCAAGCACACAAACAAACAATCAAAGCAATAAAGATCAACACAAGATTTAACGAGCTTCGGTACGCCACATCGGCCTACTATTCGGGAGAAAAAAACGATCACGATTTCACTAATCACCAAAAAACCAATTACAAGCTTACAGAGATCGATCGCAACTACAATCGCTCTATCACAACTCTTCAATCCAAGCTGATTCACCACGATTTTAGCTCTACACGATGATAACCGCTCTCAAGCTCTCTTTACAAGTGAAATTGATCAAATTGAATGAATTACAACAGAAAGGAACAAAACAGGTATATAAACCCCTGTTAGTTAACTAGAAGAGCAGCAACCGTCAAATCATAACAAAATCGTTATGATCCTACGCTCCAGATTGAACCAACTAAAATGGCTTCCTTTCTTAATGCAGATCAGTCCTCAAGTTTCTGAGTTTTGCAAACAAACCCCCAAAACTTCAATAACTCCACAGTACGGTAATAATCGAGAAATGCCGAAATATAATGAATTAAAAAATAGAATTTGGTACGGTAATCACGTACACATATTGTTCAAATATATAAAATATGAATACATTAGTGAAGTATCAACTATGAGATTTAAGTCATGTATTAAGTGCTCAATTGGCATGGATTAGCCGGCTAAAAGCTTTTGTATTGTTGATTATCTGAAGCTTTTTCTTATTGTTCTGCCTATCTTATTTCTAATAAGGCTTACTGACTTAGCAATACAGACGTCCTGTTAACGAAGAAAATGAATCTATGTGACTATGTGTCTATGTCATTATGAATTGAATACATTTTCAAGCTCATTGGTGAAGTCACATGGCATGCTCAAAATCACAACGGAATAGATGAATAGCATATGAATAAATCACAACTCTCTACTAGTGGAAGTATTTTTGTTGATCTCAAAATCAAATTCGTGGAGTAGGTGTAAATAAAACTAACGCTCGCGAAAATTTCATGAAATTTCAACCAACGCTTAGTTCGTGTTCAAGTTTGACCTAACCGAACATGTTCGTTAATAAATGAACACGAACACGAACATATAATTTATTGTTCATTAGTTCGCGAACTGTTCGTGCACAGATTATATCTATAATAATTTTATATTATTTTATATATGAAGTATAATATTTCCTTACATATATAATCTATCATTTACATTTTCCACATAAGTTATAATGCTCCCGCTGTCCCAAAATTTATTTACCTGCAAGCCGTACACATATTTTAAAATTAAAGTGAATAAAGTAGGAAAAATGTTGAATAAAGTAGGAGAGAAAGTGAATAAAGTATAAGAGAGATTGAATAAAGTGTGAGAGAGATTTTCCATTAAAGGTATGGGAAGTTGAAATTGAGACGTCCCAAAATGGAATGCGGGAAGTTGAATTCGGGACGGAGGGGTTATTTTCTAACCTAACCTACACAAAACCTATAATAGTTCACAAATTGTTCGCGAACATGTTGAAACCTTAACGAACTGAACATGAACAAGTGTTGAGATGTTCGACAAACATAAACACGAACAGGAACATGACATATATTAAAGAACAAACGCTCATACGCCAACGTCGATTCAAAATACACCCTTTAAGTGACTTTCATTCAAATATTATAATAGTGTCATATATGTGGCCAACCCACGCATTTGCATGCCGGTCCAAATGGTCGGTCGTTACGATATATCTCCAAACTTTTTTTTTTTTTTTAAGTGCATTTGGCGCATGGAAATGCTCCAATTGGTTAGGTTAGTATCGAAATTCGAAATTGGTGAGTGAGTAAATGAGCGACAGTCCATTTGACTGTATACAAACTCGGGAAATTAATTTAATTTGAATTTTGTTTGGCGCATGATCATCCATCCCATTCAACTAACTACATTCAATATTCAACTCGGAATCGAAACAGACAGCCATTCATTTTCCTATATATATTATGTATGATTTCTTTCAAGTTATTATAGTTCAAGTTCGTCCCTTTCAGTTACTTTTTAATATATTCTCAATCCTCAAACCGTTTCAGTTCCTTGTTGATCATCTGGTGAGTTGAAAAATTGAAATGTTTTTGGTTCTTTTAGCTATTCCGGTAAGATTTTAACCATGTTTTTCATCTTGTGTATCCCTCTAGGTACATAAACTGCAACAAACATGTCCTATCTAGAAAAATATACCAAGCATATGGGGAATGTAATCGTGGAACCCCGCTACGCTGAATGCTGCAGAAGCCATCAACATCTCGGTGGGAAAGTGGATGGATGCCAAGAGTTCAGCCCGGGCATAAACTTTTTGACATGCCTAGTTTGTGGATGCCTTAAGGGGTTCCACCGCAAGGTTCCTGGATATAAAACAGAGGTGGTCTACACCAAGTGTCATAGAATTCAAGGTGGCTCCTCCTCTGTCGACGGTTGCCAACTGTTCGTACCTGCCGATGATCAACCTGATCTCTGTGATAACTGCTCTTGTAAACGGAGCTACCACCTTAATGTGATCACCAAGGAAGTGAATTAACTATTCCACCTGATCATGTTATCGGTTATGGATTAATTTGCACTCTAGGCCTATTTTTGAATGATCCGTTCTTTGAATTTCTATGTTATGGGTTGGAACTACTATCGGCTAGTTGTAATCTACTCTGCCTTTTCTTCATGAGAGATTGAGAGATTCTATTATGCCAAGTAATTTATTAATTATGGTCATGAATTTATATGTTGTGGTTTGTTGCAGATTTACTTGTATCACTTGTTCTTCAAATGATTTTAATTTCACAACTCCTGGAATTCTTTCTGCAAGCATCAGAGTCGTAGAAAACCTAACTGAAAATGTATATCTACCAAAAGTGAGTACAAGGACGAGAGAAGCCCTCAAGTCATTTTGTCCGAAACTCAACTTCTCGTGTATCCAGACTGGATTTTAGACTACATTTTATAAATAATTAGAACAATTTATAAAAGATAAACTATGTTGAGTAAATAAAAATATGAAATTAGGTAATTAAAGTAGGACTGCTGAAACATTTTTTTTAAATTGGAATTCCCTTTTTCCTTTGAGCGGTAATTTAGCTGTTTTTTTTTCCCTCTCACCGCTGCCTGGACAAGAATTTGCAAGAATGTATCGCAGCCTGTACAGATCGGAATCGGGAAGGTGGCAGGTGAGTTATGGCCATGTGCAGCCCGCTGTTAAATTTGAGTGAAATTGGTTCGATTATTTAAATTTCCTATGTGTTTTTCTGCAGTATTTGAGCAAGAGAATTGAAGAAGAGTGCTGCTAGTTTGTGTAGCCCGCTGTAAAAATAAGGACAAAGGTTCTTGTTGAAAAGTTAGGGTACAATTGCGAGTAGGTTTAGCACCTCCCTGCCTATGATAGACCATGTCTAGGTAATTATTTTCGCGTATGGTGGCAAAATGCATTATATTTCCGCTCTATATTTTGGACTAGCTCCTTACATTCATAGTGCTGCTATTACTTGGTGTCTAATGAGAGATCAGTATATAGTTCTTCAATGTTTGCAATTACCGTCTCATAGTAATGTAGTTGCAGGGATTTCATGGACTTGTACATCTCAAGAGCTATGTTTCCGACTGGAACTTGATGACAGATAAGTCGCGAACTTAAGTATGTCTAGCTATCTGTTTTCTTATTCAAGCTGAGGACGATAACTATTACCATTAAACAATCGAATCTATCTCAACTTTCCAAAAAAATCTGTTTGAACCAACTTTATCATAACTACAGTATAACTGATCATTGAACACACAGCTATAATTATAAATCACCTATACCACAAACCTTTTCCAGAACCAATGTTTCTTCCACAAGAAAATCATCTCTTCAATCGGAACTCCTTTTGTCTCAGGCAAGAAAAAATACACGAAAGTCGTCATGACCATAATCCACCCTGCGAAGAACAAGAATATCCCAAACTTGAATGCGCAGAGAAGGGTGAGGAACACTTGGCCTATTATGAATGTGAAGAACAAGTTCACTGCCACAGTTATACTCTGCCCTGCTGAACGTGTTTCCAATGAGAAGATCTCACTCGGGACAGTCCATCCCAGGCCTCCCCATGACCAGCCGAAGGCCACGACAAATAGACAGATGAACACAACAACTAGTATAGAGTCTGATTTTGACAGTACCTTGTCACCGCCGAACTTTAAGGCCAATATGATTGACACTATCACCTGATTTAGCAAAAACGTTTGAGATCAACAAGTAAACGAAGCAGAAAATAAGTATTCGCAAAAACAGTTTTCTGCTATAAACCGATAAACTGTTTCAAGAAAGTATTTTTAATTGATTCTCACAATCGTTTTTCATTTAGCATTTCCAATAATCAAAATCATTTTTGAATTGGCAATAATTTACCTGACAGACAATCATTTGTATCCCTCCACTGATCAACAAAGCTCTGCGTCCCCATTTATCAACCAGGGCGATAGAAATGAATGTAGACGAACAAAGAACAGCCCCGGTAATCGCTGATGAGTACAGGGAAGCGTTCCCGAATCCCATTGTCTGAAACAAAACCGGGCGAAACAGAATCGAAGTTTATTCCCGTCAGTATCTGAAAAGTCGGCATAAGAACTGCCACAACAAGCTGTGGCCGGTTCCTCCTCTCCAGAATGTTCCTAAACGGATGCTCTATTGAGTTCGCAAGCTCACTTGCGTCAATTATGTCCTCCAGTTCAGCATGAACATCGCTCGTGCCTCTGATTTTCTCGAGAACCTTTTTTCCTTTCTCTTTGTATCCTCTCTCGACTAAGCTGTTTGGCGTTTCAGGTAAAAAGATGCCTCCAATCGTCATCAAGATGGCTGGCACTGCTGCTAGACCAAGCGAAAGACGCCATCCCCATGGATGGAGCCTTTCAGTTCCGTAGTTAATCATGTTTGCTGTGAATATTCCTAAAGTTGTTGCCAATTGGAACATCATGTTTAATCCTCCTCTGAGATGAGTAGGTGCCATTTCTGATAAGTACAGTGGTACTGCCTGCATATATAGCATAAATCAGTACAGTCACATACTAAAATTTCGAGGTTTCTCATCACATTAAGTTCAATGAGCGTGAGCTTTGGCACAACGATAAGTTTCTCCAGAATTCAAGATACAACATCTTTGCGAAAATGCGAGGGTAATTACATATGTCATCACATTACAAAACATGAAAAACTTGCCTGATTGCCAAATCCAATGCCAACACCGAGCATGATCCGGCCTAAAAGGAGCATAGCAAGATTTACAGCCGATGCATCAAGAGCCGCTCCTATCATGAAACTGATCCCACCGCATATGATACTGCCGCGACGCCCGTATTTCCTTGTGACTGGAGAAGCCACAATGGAAGACACAAGACCGGCAAGGTAAAGTGATGAAGTGAATGCTGCAAGGCCTTGATTGTTGTACTTGCAGTAGTTGTCCTCATGGGCATGGTTTTTGTTTCTGTACACAGTTGGGAAGAATTTCTTGAGAAATCCATCCATAGATGTAACACCACCTGTTCAAAATGTCCAAAAGCCTCAGTTTCTTTCGCATTTTCTGAGTTAGGAAGGTTTTGTTTAGAAACTGCACAAGAGATGCGACTGTCCCCCTAAATGTTATTTCTAGCTTCGCCTCTGATTGTAGGTGAATTCTCATTAGAACGGTCTCGCTTACTATCGTACTTCAAATAGTAACACCAGTTATATACAAATTTGTGCATACAAGTTTTGTTATGTAGTTGCGCAATAGTGCAACTACATAAGAGATGGTTGCATACCATCACAAGACTTGAAGGGCTGAATCACAAGACAGAAGGAATTCAAGGACTACTGAGAAAGAATTAAGTTAGTATTGTTTATATGAGTTATACATTCTGCATTTTGTATTGTACATCCTAAATAGTTAAACCTAATTACATTTAGCTAGTTTATGACCAAGCTTGTCAGATTTGTCAATTTTCTCTAGGGAAAGCTATTTCAGGGACGGATAAAGCAATTTATCGAACATTTCCACTAGAGTGACAATACAGGTCGCAATTCTCAATCCAGGGCAAATTATGCGGTCATGTAAAATTATAAATATACCTATAGACAGTGATTATCATGTACTTAAATGTATATATGAAATAAGATACAAATTGAGATACCAATTTGTGGAATTGTAAAATACTTTATAATTCGGCATGTCAATAATTCATAAACCTTAAGAAACCAGCTTCCTGGTAATTTCCAGTATGACAGCCAGTAGGGCCACCGCAATAAAGCATTAGTAGTAATAATTATTGGAAACGAAACAGACTTGTAACCAACACGAAACAAGAAATGGATAAGAAAAATTAACTAACCAGAAATGCCGATGTCATAT
The DNA here is from genome assembly GCA_026545765.1 of Plantago major. Lineage (NCBI taxonomy): Eukaryota > Viridiplantae > Streptophyta > Magnoliopsida > Lamiales > Plantaginaceae > Plantago > Plantago major. The sequence goes on along the minus strand of JAIFAC010000202.1, from coordinate 33,371 downwards.
CCGAAGAGTGCACCACCGATAGCAGCAACGATACAAGCAACGATCACGAAGGGAGTGACCTTTCCTTTGTACTCATCCGCCCGTTCTTTCGCCACTCCCGTCGCCCCGAAACCGCCCGCCATCGCTTCTTCTTAGAGGCAGAACAGAATAGAACAGAGGATCTATATGCTCTGTTCTGTCTCAATTCACATATGTTAGAAAACTAGTAAGTATAGTGTTGGTGGAAAGTGGAATGAGTTACATTCTTATCTTGGACTAGTACTATTGTATTTATAGTGTTGACGACGAAAGCAATATTGCTACTTTGCTCTAGTTTTCCTATTTGTTAGCTAGCTTCCTTGTCTAATTGAATGAGTCAGTTAGTTGTATTTAACTAAGTCAGATATTTGCTCATCTCACATGGATTACTATTGCAACTTGACTTGTATAAGCTTCAGGTTGACAATTTCTCTTTTTATATTAACATTATTTTATTGCGGTATGGACCATTTATCACTCTTTTCCGATTGGGATTTGGGAGATTCGAGCATTAAAATGGCTGTATTCGAAGTAGTATTATCCAATACCAATTGTTGGGGATTACGTTTTACGTAATGGTCAAATTATCCAACTGTTTGGCACTAATCATTAATGTTAACATGGGCAGCTCATTAATATTGGGGACATCTACCAAATTACATTTACAAGGAAAGGAATTTCTCGATTTATTTACTTTTAAGTTTTGCTAAATTGGACATTTATATAATATGCCTATTGCTAGGATTTGGTTGTGGACAAGCTTTGTGCACGCAATTCATTAGCAGCTAGTGGAAATTAAAATCTTGATTGCGCCAACAGGTTGACAAACTCAGTTTCGGAGGCTAATTAATACCAAGTGTGTACATTTTCGTATTGGAACCATAGAGAGTTGTATGTCCGATCAACAGATTCCTATTAAATAATTAAATATCAACAATTTAGTATTCTAAGTATCTAATAATCAGACAAGCTTAGTATAGAAAATAAAGAAAAGATTATCCCATGTTCCTTCCGTTTCTTTCAAAGCTTTACTATGTTTCATTCTCACTTATTAATTTTTCAACCATGTACTTGCTATTTTGTTCCATTATATTTAAAATTTATACAGGACCAAATATTAGAACTTTTAAATAAACGGATAGAGTAAATTGTAAACCACATGACTAAGTGTGTCACAGGCTCACATTCGTACAGTGAAACGTTACCCAATCAAAATGTGATGTACAATGTACAATGACAATAATATAATACTGTATTACCGCACTCTGTATATCCCAATGGTCTAAATACTTGATACAGCTATCAACTACTCCCAATGGCCCATAATGTGATGTATGTGATACTTACTTTTGGATTGGTCTGAACTTGAAAACATAGGAGTATTTGTTTATTAGTAATTGTTAGCCATCATCAAGATACCCGATCTGGGATTATTCAGTTGAGCCAGTGACTGAAACTTGAGGATATTAAACTCTATTGTTACTGACAATGTAAAACACACTCAAGTTACGTAGAATGTTGTCCAATTCAATTGAGGCACCTAAATAAACCAGCCCCAATGGGGATATCGGAACCACCATTCGACATCCTGTAAACCAACTTTTATAAAATCACCTAAATCTTAACAAATAAACTAGACACAAGAGCTCGAATAAAGTTTAACCAAATTTAATGTTAGTTCATTAGAACCATATAAACCGATACCATAACTCACAGTAAAAGAAAACCGTAACCCCCTTCCGTGTACTAAATACACAGGCTCGTTCACACATGAATCAGAGACTGATAAAGAAGTTCTCCATTGCTCTGTAAGGATTTTTCTTGTTTTATATGTCCCTACTATTCGTCGGTTCTTGTTTCTGCTGTTAATTTGCATATTCGTTTTAAGGATTACTATATGGTTAACAAATAATTGCCCTTGTCCTTATTCAAGTTATAAATTAAAGCAATCCGAGCCATGTGCATCATATCATCATCCACCAAGTTAGTTTGTTGATTAGCTTTTGCAACAATAATATCAAACTTTAGTCCACATAGTTACGTTGATAATAACTTGATATGCTTTTTGGACTGCTTCTTGAAACGTGTTACAATTTCACTAGAAGAAGGATGTTATCAGATTCCATCTGCTGGTCACAATCGAACTATAAAGATCTCAAGATATTGACATCAATATCTTTTCATACATCAGGAAACCTCCTTTAAAATGCAAATGCTAACTTTTGTAAAGCTTAGTAATCAATTAACTTTGTAATTTCACACGCTACGCCTGATTAGTTACGGGGATGATCAAGGTCGCAGTCAAAAATAATTTGTGTGGTGGTAATAGAGCTCTCATATGGAAAGAATGCAGAAGAATGGAAAGGAATAAAAGAAGGCATCAAGAACACCCACTGGTGCAGACATCTAATTAAGCCTTCGATGAACATGAACTCCCTGATATACTATATAACCCGCAAGGGAAGTCATCTATTCGTTTATTAAACAAGTGCATATATATCGGCTCAAGTTAACTGCATAGCGAGAACTTGAGCAGAAGTTATATCCTTAGAGAGTCTGCTAGTGGGATATCTTAAATTCAGATAAACTGAGAAATTAAATAGATGATCGTACAGAATAGAATGAGAAGATACCATGCTAGCGATCCCCAGTGCCAAAACAGTCATAATGTTCTAGAGTAACTGCTATTTCTGCCTCTGTTACAGGTTTTCATCATGCATTCTGCTCATTCTCAGCAGAAATCACAGATACACACATGTACGCTCAAAGTATACCGCTCAAGAAGCCCCTAAAATGGAAGTAGAAATTTAGTTGACATCAAACCTTATATATCTGGAAAAATATGACAATCATGCAAAATCCTTACCATATTCCTGATGGTTTTTTTCCTTTATCCCTGCAAAATTAATGCCACATGATCATTAGTGGTGCAGTTGAACTGCATCATGAAGGCCTCAAGGTGAAACTAAAGTGACACTGGTTTTGTAAGTTACCTAGTTTTTCCTTCAAATGCATCATTTATTTCTTCGCCGGTAGGTCTTTTATCAAATGTTGACAAGATAACATATTTCTCCTTCTTAGGAGATTCTAATTCATCCACCCTCTTGTACAACTCGTAGTCATAGGGATATGCCCCCCTAATATTTGCGAGTAATAAATTCAATTTCAAGTTAACTTCAAAACGTGGTTTAAAATTTATAAATTCAATAGAAAAAATCACACCTGAGAGCACCCATGATAGGATACTGCGTTCCTGCATAATAAAGAAGCCGGAAAGAGTAGCATATCTCAAATGAAGCAGCATATTCCAGTCTCTTATCACGGCCCATTGTCTAGCAGATAAAACATACTTCATCAATATAAAATTCCCATGAGATGCTGAAAGATACAATCATGGTTACTGATCCGTGGGTCGGGTACACTTACTTGCATGATACCACTTGAAGCTGGCAAATCCTGACAATTTAGAAATGCAAACGCATCAGTTCTTCTGTTGGAAAAATATGTATAGAAATTACATAATGTGTAGTTTTTAAATGGTGTTAAGCAAGCTCTATCCATTTCTGCAGTATAAGAGTCGATTGAAAATATTGTCTGCTTTTAGGGGGCGTATGACAATATATAGGATGGTTTTTGCTAATATAAACTGTTTAGTACTAAATGAAAGTTCAAGTCATTTAGTTTGGACTTTGGATAATAAAAGAGAGATGATATTGAAAAAGGGAGGGCATACTTATAAACTACGATAACTTATATGAAACTTCAAATGCTGCAATATGGGTTATACTTATGATCTGTGTACCACATGGATAATAAGACCCTCAAGGGTGTTTCACTGCCTGCGAAACAACCATGTACAGATAAGGCTATATGGTTTTTACTTTCGGAAACTAACCTTCAACCTGGGATTGACAAGTATTACAGGACGAGGTCCGGCAGCTTCAGTCATAGCTCTTAGGTCCTGCATTCCAGAGTTATGAAGTTCCATAAAACAAATAAAGATGGTTTCTGCGTAAGAGGTGTGCCTTCAGAAAGCAACACTATGACTATTTTTGGATTCCTTACATCAATTATACAGTTTCCTACAGCATTTTGAGGAGCAACCAAGATAAACATGTCATCCTGTTCCTCGACCTCGCTTCCCCCTGATGAAAATGAGTAAATCATGCATATCAATACATACAGATGGAGGACCGTGAAGAAACTGCTACAAATGACAAGATTGCTATTATTTACTATTTAGGCATGGATGTGGAATGACAAAAATTTACCATCATTCGGCATGCCTCTGTAAGTAAGCATAGCTGGGTCTTAGGCATGAAAAAGAATACTGATATGCATTAAAGAAATATCCTGTAGCCTAGTAATGAATCTTGATCTGTTTGGAAATAGCATGTGGCTCAATGAGAACTTCACTATAACATGAATTCAGTACGCAGGCATGGCCTTTTAAATGGCCAGACCACTTATCCCCGTGATTTACTACAATGGTTATACTAGTTACGTTTCTTGTACAAGGCCATGTAACAAACCAAGATGCATGTGTAGGTGCATGCAAAATTTTGTATACCTATAGAACCAATATTGATAAAGGTACCCACTGTTCCATCATCACCCCAATCCATGAATTCCAATATTTTCCGACTACCGGCTAGCTGCAGAGGCATTCCAGCCAGCGATCCTTGTCCCATAGATCCTTGAACGCAGACCTACAATGTGGTAAAAGCCAATCACTAAAAAATAAGAGAGATAAATAAAAAGCAGCTAGAAGAATGGAAAGCAATAGAAGTGAGCTAGTTGAAACCTTGACGCGCTTGCCATCATCAGCAAAGGATAGAGCAATTGTACGAATGAGTTCCATTAAAGTACCTATTCGATAAACATCCTGCTCAAGAATCATTATTTTCAAAATCGTATAATGACAACGGGCGAGAACATATTTATATAGAGGGAGAAGATTCTAACCATTTCTGGATTTAGCTCTGGTATATTGATTTCCACCTTTCAGGTTTAAATTGCAACGTCAGATTACATTCAAAATTATTATTCAACATAAAGAAATTTCAGGGCACTAATGCTGAAAGGAGTATACACAATATGCATCACTAAAACACACATGTAGAAGCTGAAATATTTATGCAAATGATGCTTTCAAGTTAGCCAGAAGAAGAAACACGTTATCTCTCCCAATCCTCGCTGAAGCTGGAGAAAGAAATTAACCTTCAGTCGAGTTTTTCCATCTCGTATTGCCCTCTGAGTAGCTTGCAACACATCATCATAGAAATATGTTCTAATCTCCTTAGAATGTGGAATATTATTCAGCCTTGTAGGTATTCCTCTCCAATTCTTCTGCAGGAGTCGAGCAAAGAAGCATTGTTAAGCCAAAAACTACTCTTTCAGTTTTCATATTCAGTGTGAGAAAAGAGCCTACTTACTAAACCATTAGTGAATACTGTTGAGTGTTGACTAACCTTGTCCAGTGATGACTGACTAGCCTCGCTTCTTGCCAATTTACCTGCTGAGATTGAATTGAGTTATGTTACTAGGAAAAACATTACAGTAGGATTACATAAATGTAAACTAGCTAACATAAATAATATAGAAACACGTTGTCAGACCATGATAATTCCTGTAAAATGAGTCAAATGAAAAACAATCGAGATGCTGGACCTGAAGTAGATGTCCCTTCTCCATCTTTCTGTAATCTTTTTGACAGCAATGAATCTATCTCAGCAAACACCAGTTCCTTGGGACGGTTTCCATCAACCTGTACACTAAGCAGTAACAAGTTCATGGGAACTATCCAGTATTCTTAAGTTAGTAAAATATGCTCCAACCATCATCAAGTTTTGGAGTACCTTATACAATACAGAAGAGTATGTTGATAAGATTGATTCCACGTTTTTCTTATATATTTGTAAACGTGATCGCACCTGACAAAGAGAAAGATTCAGCTACAAAAGATTTCCCAGCATCACACACACACACACACACACACTGAAATATAACATTGAGCATAACAGAGCTGACTTACCTTCTCCTCAGTATCATCAGAGCGAGTAATAAGTCTTGCTTTAATTTCCTCATTTTCTGGAAGGGAATTTTTTATGTGGTATATCCTTCCCGTTAAAGGATCCAACCTTCTACCAACACATCGGTCAGTTAAAATTTCATCAGGAACCTGAATATAAGATGTCTCGTGTAAAGAGTAAATCCTGTCAATTTTTTCGAAAGGTAAAACTTTTAGCTGGTAATCAAAAGATTAGTTTATATACCAATTTTAATGTAAAATCGAGAAACTATATTATATAATAAAGGCAAACACATGTACAAACTCTTACATGAGTTCATAAATATAGTACCTGAAAGTGAATTTTCCCAAAATGAGTGATAGACAAGGTGGTAAATCTTGCATTATTAACAGGCAAAACACGAGAAATTACCAAAGAGCAGAGCGCCAGTATTCATGTTTTCTGGTTTCAACTTTTTAAATTTTGTTATTGACCAAGGTGTACTATGAAATAGAACAGCTTCAGCCTAGTGTAAATGACTAGCATTCATGTATAATATATCACATGATTAAAGGATCTTCAAAGAAGATAGATAAAAGAAAAATAAAAGAAGAGAGGAAAAACATCGGAAAGAAAAAAAAAGAAAAGGAAAATAATAAAATTAGCAATAACATCTAAATGGGAGTAATTAAATAGTGATACATGTATGCATCAGATTAAAATAAAATGAGTAAGATTGAACGGATATGATTAAATGGAATAGGAGATTTAGTCACTATAGCCTTATTATACTGCTTTAAATTACAATAAGAAAGGTATGATAACTTTACTGTACTGACATACATCAAGCATAATGTACACGTCCGGTCGAATGTTCATTTTCTCCAAACTCTCTGCTTGGGCAGCACTTCGTGGAAACCCATCTAAAAGCCATCCTTTCTCCTTTACATCGTTTAAGGATAGCCTCGTTGTCACCATCTATAAAATGTAGTGTTAATGCAGTACATATACAGTGCAAAAAAGTAAGGGATTCTGGAATACTTTCATACAGCAGTCACTATTTCATCTGGAACCAAACGACCAGAACTCATGTACTCCTTTGCTTTTTTTCCAATATCTGTATCAGCTGAAACTTCAGCTCGTAATATATCACCAGTAGATATGTGTACTACTCCAAACTGAAGAAATGGAGGAGAAAAAAAATAAATATTAGAGGTGACTAATATATGGAAGATTTCGAAAGAAATAGGCTCACCAGACAGTTCAAACAGGGTAAGCTTCAATCATTCAAAGAGGTGAAGACGTTATCAGTTTGGAAATGACTTTAGTGGGTGTAATAAACTCGAGGACAAAACACACTTATGTATTGAACCATTGGATGAAAATTTGACAATAAGAAATGCATTCAACAGGTTAGGTTAAAGCCAACCTAATTGTTCAACATTAATATGCCCAGTAAGGCAGCTGGTCGAGAGTATCTAGATGTACAGAATCGAAATAACATCCCTCATATTGACTCAAGCAAACAGGACAGGGAACAAAGTGCTACTACAAAACCTCGCTGTCCTTATTTCTAAGTCTATACAATCTTCCTGTCAATCAATTAAAGCTTTTCTACACTGACGAAGGAGAGCAATTTATTACACCGTGTTTTATTTTTCCTTTTTCCCCAATCCATGTATAGTTTGTTGAATTAATTTATGTGCTTACAAGTTACAACAAGCTGTCGTTATGAGTTTACGATTTGAAACTAGGGTGAGATAACCTACACTAGCATTTGACATCAAGAGAACACCTATAAATCTGGTGGCAAATAAACATTCTGGCTAGCAAACTCAATTGAGATATTGCTTCCGTATCCAATACCACAAATATACACTGTACAGTCAACTGTTTACACATTCCTTTTTCATCTGTCCCAGTTGATGCTTTATGTTTCCAATCTTTGCAGATTCTATCAAATAAGCAAACATTCCTACTTACACTTCACCATGTTTTATGGTCAAAATATACCTTGCAATCTCGCATTGTCTCTTAAATTACCGAAAGGAACTTGCGAAAACAATCCTAAAGTCGAAATAAATGCACTAAAATAAAACATTAAGAATTTATTGCTACCGAATCGACTGAGTATAAATTAGAAGTGCACATCCTCAGTTCCTCACCTTCTTTGCAATCAACTCACATTGAGTCCCTTTCCCTGAAGCTGGAGCACCAGAAATCATTACTTTCAACGGCTCGCTTTTCGAACTAACGATTTTAAGTCCCTGAATCAATCACATATGTACATCAAACCGTGATAAACCAGATAATCCAAAACATTAATCGAAGCATCACATAAACAAACAAATAGACAGGTCACAGGTAGATGATTGTACCTTTCGAGATGATTTACACTTGAAATTGAGAACTCCATGAGACGAGGAATGCGATACCAATCGGTTAGCGGAGAGCGAGGAAGTAGGAGAAGAATAGGATGGAGAATTGGAGGGTTTGAGGAGAGGAGTAAGTTTCGGCGTTACAGGGAAACTGCAAGTGCAGTGAGTAGCCATTGGAGAGTAGCTGATTGACATGGATGTGAGCTCACACACAGTGGAGGTGTGGCTGCGTGATCGGTGTTTCGATTGATGGAGAAGGGAAATGGATCATGAAATGAAATTAACGGACAATTTGCCGCCACTGGTATATAGCTATATCGGACCCATCGCAGGCCCACCAGGGCTCTTCTGGTTCCACGGATATAGTAGTAGTAGTAGTAGCAGAATCCTGAAAATTGCATCTCGTGAATCCTCAAAATGTGGTCGTTAAATTTAGAACCTTTTTTTTACATATTTAACACATTAAATATATTAGAATTAAGATTAACCCATTTACGCCATCAGATAGCTTTACTTTTAATAAAAATAAATATGTGATGATTAAATAAATTAATCGGTAAAATAAGATACCAAAATTCTCGTAGATAACGCTGGTGGCTTCATTTAGAATCATTCTTCATCCAATATTATATCATTGAGTGTTTATTTATGTTAACTATAGAGAATGTAAAAATAGGGTCCTATCATACATGACTTGTTAATTAATAATAGGTACATATTTTTTTACAAAAAAATCTATCCCTCAAACGGAATCAAAATAAATACAAAAGTATACAACACAATCAATAGTATTGTTCTAACAATCTCATGTGGTCACCCCACCACACACACACAAATATTATACAAACATAATTTCACATGTTACGATTGTTTTTCCAACCCACCGGCTCCCAAAGAACTCATGCATGGTATGCGTCACCCCACCAAAGACACAAAAATTACCCGTTATGGATGAAGAAAGTAAAGAGAAGATAGAAGAGAGTTTCCCCACCTAGAGAGTAACTGCCCTCCCCCCCTCCCCCCAATCTCGGCCCATCATGGAGATCAAGAAAGTACAAAGAAGATCAAAGACATTTTCCCCGTCTAAAGAGTATCAACTGATCCCTCCTCCCTACTGCTATTGAGATCGTAGCAGAGAGAAGATCTAAGAGAGTTTCCCACCTGTAGAGTATCGATCCCCAGCTGCTATGTATCAAGAAAGTAGACAGAAGATCGAAGAGAGTTTCCGCCTGCAGAGTATATGCGACACCCCCTCCCCCGGGAAAAAATGTAGTTTTTACTAACTTAATCATAAAATGTTGCGGTCGAGTCTTGTAACAAATGTATGGTACGGGTTCGAGTACCAGACCGGACCTGAACATCATTATTTCGATCGTAGAGAAGAAAAAACCTTATACCTCATCCTACCGATCGAATCTTATACATAAAGAAAATGAAATTGAAAGTCTTCACATGTAAAATGTTGTTGATAGACATGTAAAGATCAACACACCACCAATTAGCTCACGTGTGTCTCTTCTATCTTCTGGAACTGAAAAGAGCACGCCTAGTACACGATTCATAGAACATTCTTAGAAGATCAGTTGAAGGGACTAAGTATAGATCCAAAGGTCCTCCTATCTGGATTCATGCGCAGGTAACACAACCTTGATATGCATTAACATGGCATAAAAAATAAATTTACCCTATATTGTTTTGTAATTTTATAATCTAAAAAACTGAAATAAAAAAAGTAGAGAGAAGATCGGATTGAGTTTCCCCACCTAGAGAGTATTAGATCCCCAGGCCCGTTATGGATCAAGAAAGTAGAGCGAAGATCGAATGGAGTTTCTATGCAGACTACCCCCCCCCCCCCCCCCTCACCGGGAGAAAAATGTACTTTTTACTAACTTAATCATAAAATATTGCGCTCGGGTCTTGTAACAAAGGTGTAGAACGGGTTCGAGTATATGCTAGACCGGACCTGAACATCATTATTTCAAGACGGGTCAATTCGGTCAGAACCAAATTTTCGGACAGAGACCGTAGAGAAGAGAACCCTTATACCTCATCCTACCGATCAAATCTTATACATAAAGAAAAGGAACTTGAAAGTCTTCACGTGTAAAATGTTGTTGATAGACATGTAAAGATCAACACACCACCAATTAGCTCATGTGTATCTCTTCTATATCCTGGAACTGAAAAAAGCATGTGTAGTAACATATATACCACTATAACAATATATGCTAAAACGATATTGGTGTGGATAATACAAATATACCAGACCAACATCATCATAAGAACACCGATAATATATGTGCTAAAACGTTACCCTCACGTTTAACTTGGCAAAGCTTAATTCTCCATCAAATACCTGAATTTCTTTGAAAAGTGAAATAAAGGGGCAAAGCTAAAATTTGTCGATTTAAGATATCTAATCACCAAAGAACAATCCCTTTCAATTACTACATGTTGCCATTCAAAATCTCGAACAAATTTTGTTCTTAATTTGGCTTGCCAACCTTCCGCATTTTCAGCAACCATAAGACATAAAAAAAAAAATCACCAAGCAGCAATAACATTGCCCTCATGATCCCTAGCAACAACACTAATACGCCCCCTATTCGGACTCTGCTCAACCGTATCAACATTTCACGTAGGATGGTTGGAATCTGGTGGATTTAGCCCATCAACTTTATATATTACAGTATATTCAAAGTAGTATAATAATTCAAAAAGTTTCACTAAATTTGTAATTCAAATTAAAATCTTACTAATTCAATTTGAACTGCACGACATTTGTCATTGTTTCAAAGAGAAGGTGCAGGTTCAATCCTATCATGTAAGTTTCACCCTTTTATTTATTATTTTCATTATTTTCTTTTTTTTTTCAATCACAAATTCATCGGTTTATATAAAACCTCTAACACACGTGAAGTGTTACGTAAATGCTAGTATTTATTTATTATATATAAGTGCACAACTATTAGAGTTGTGCAATTGAATTCTTAATTTAAGTTAAATTGAACCGATTTGTGATACGCATGTAAATTAGACTTTAATTACAAAAAACCAATATGTTTTATTCATTCTAATTCTAAGCCCTAACGCAACTCCAACAAAATCAATTCATCATTAAAAACTCAATTTGTCTTCTCTAATTAAATTTCAAGCCTAAATCAACCCCAATGTAATCAATTCATCATTAAAAATCTCAATATGTCATGTCCAATAAATTCAAAACCCTAATCGAACTCCAACAAAATCAAATCATCATTGAAGAAAAAACAACGATAACCAATATTTCTTCTCCATCTTCTTTAATCAAATCGGAAGATCAATTCGACTATCCAAAATCTTAATTCAACTAAAAAGACAATTCGCTATTAGAAACAACGATTGCACTTACCTTCATATACCGTTATTATTATTTGTAATTAGATGCCACAACGACACGCCACGCTCTAGTTATATTATATAAGAACACCTTTGATAACTGGCGCTAAAACATTAAATTCACGCTTAACTCCGGTAAAACATCATGGAACAAAATTTCGCCTATTCGGACTTTGTTCAATCAGAGAATCAAAATTTATAATTGAAAATCTAAATATCTATTAATTTCTTGTTAAATAGACGGGTGGAGTATGAAATATTTAATAAATGCTATATTTTAAAATTCCATTATTTCATTTTATCTTCTTTAATAAATATATATTTTATTTTAGTGAATAAAATAATTTATTTAATTAATAATAATCATCTCGATTGGTGTTTATAGATTCGCCTTGTCACTTGAATTCAAATATATGTTCACAATATTTTTTGAGTTTTGTAGAATAAATTTATATTAGATTTAATAAAACTATATTTGTACCAACATACAAAAAATAAATAGTGGAAGATATACTGTTGAAAATGTAACTAATTCCAAAAAAATCACGAGATTGAATTTATTTAATTAATACTCTATTTTAAATTTCCATTAATTCATTTTATCTTATTTAGTAAATTTATATTTTATTTTAATGAATAAAATGATTTCTTGAAATAATACTACTCAAGATTGGTGTCATGGATTCGCCTTGTCACATTTAATTCAAATATATGTTCAAAATATTTTTGATTTTGTAGATAAAGTTATATGAAATTTAATAAAAACTATATATGTAGACAACATACCAAAAATAATAATAAAATATATACTGGCTAAAATACAATTAATTCCACAAAATTTCACGTAGGATTGAATTAATCCCATGTGTTTAACCCTCAAGGCTTTACATAATATATGGATGGATTTAAAAGTTGAAATTAGTGAAATAACTAATTTAGAGAGGGTTTTAAGTGTAATACCCGGAATTTATGTTTGGACCGGCCATTTGAAGTTAATTTGGACAAGAAATTATTTGACTTGAAATATATAAGATTTTACTAAATTATTATTTTACTGGATCGATAAATAAGAGATTTATCGAGTTTACGGACGGGCTTTACGATAAGTTGAGCCCAAGATAAGCCCAATTATATGAAAGCCCATTAGGTTTATTTATTTATGTTGGTTATTTCCTTTCCTTCTTCAGCTTTTCTACTTCTGCCGTTCTCTTCTTCTTATCGCTCTGTCCGATCTTGTTATTACTCGATTTTGATAATTACACAAGAGTACAACCGGATCAGAAGCATGAGGACTAATTCGGGAATAGGCTCGGATGGATTTGTCTTGTTTATGGACTGTTCTTGATCGATTTGGTTGAGTTTTGAAGCCCAAGTTGGGCCCAGGATGAGCCCAACAAGCAAACCCTAAGTTAAAACCCTAGTCTTCTTCTTCTCCTTTATTCTTCTCCAGCCGTCTTGTCTTCTTCCATGCCCTCGGTCCTTCTTCTCCTCATCCGTCCGTTATTGTTCGACCTTGACCTTCACGAGAACCATGTTAGTACCATTCGTACCGGATTATGGACTGAATTCGATTGAGAACTGTGGGTTATGAATCTCGAAACCGAAGCAAGAAATTAAACAAGAGACGGATTTCGCTACTTATTGGAACAATTTGTGATGCTTTTGGACCGTTAGTTATGGTTTTAGATGGATGAGATGACGGGTAATCGATTCCCGTAGCCCTTGCTTGGATTTGGAGGAGTTTGGTTCGATTTCATGGAGTTTGGAAAGTTTTTGAATTCGCAGGGACCTATGTGAATATTTGCAGAAACTTGAAGGGCTGCCTTTTGAGAATTTGAAGTTGGCAGGGGTTAGATTGTTAATTAATTTGTTCAGCAGAGGTCGTACAGGTTAAATAATAGTCCTGTGTAAATCAAATAACTGAAGCGTTTGTGGTGCAGTGGCAGGGACTTTGTATTGTGAGCTGGAGGTCGAGTGTTCGAACCTTCATGGAGGCATATTTTGTATCTTTTTATTCCAGCCTATTTTTCGACCCGTTTAAATTACCGTTTTGCCCCTGAACGTTATGGAACCATAATTATCCCTTCCACCATTTATTACTATTTGTTCCTAGCTCCAGAAATTACCGTTTTGCCCTTGTTACCATAATTCCTCAATTTAGACCTTTAAAACCGTAGTAAAGACTAGACGGAGTTTGTGATTGGTTCTTTGGAGGATTTGTGGTTTATGGTGACTATTGAGATTCATGTGCAAGCTATTGGAGGATGTTGCAATTATGTAAGCTTGATCGATTCAGACGACCTCGGCGAAGTGTTTCTTTTCGACACTTTTGCTTTTATTTTCCGATATAAAATGTATATATGTATAGTTTTCAATTGACAAACAACTTGTGGTTATTATATCAAGTAATGGGACTTGGTATAATAGTCTATTCGAAAAAGGATCAAGTATGTGAATTCCCAAAAGTATGTTTTATGATGCATGTGATGTGTGAAAATTATGTTTCGCATATGGAGATAAAATATGTTTCGGCCTCGCTTTGCTTCACGCCTGCATCGACCTCTCATGAGGGTTTATTGGCATAGAAGTATACTTCCTCGCTTATCGCTCCTTTTCGGGGAACCCATCATTATTGTTTTCGCTTAGGAAACCCATCGCTTATGTTTCCTTCGGAAACCCATCACATCGCTATGTATGCCATCTTCCCTGCCACGGGATCTAATAGTGGCCTAGTGTAAAATCTGATTGAGCTAAACTACTGTCTTACTGTTTTTGAAAGTACTCCATGTTCTGTGAATTGTTACCGTGTGTATAAATATGTATGTTTTACTACGCTGCTTGATCCGGTAGAAGTGTCATTGAGGCTCACCCTTACACCCCCTTTCAGATATTTAGTAAGTGAAGTGACACCGATGGTACAAAGAGTGGAACCCAGAGACGGATGGTGGATCTTATGAAGACTTTCAAGAGTTGTAGCATACCGAGATTTGTATCAGATAGATTATTAGTCTTGAGATTGTCGCTTTGTATCGAGGACATGTAATATTATCAGATTCGGGATTTTAGATGCTCATTGTATCACTTGAGATATTTATGTATTTTGAGGATTAAAGTTAGGCTTCGTCTTGGCGTGAGCCCATCTCACGATAGACGGCCGGTCGCGTCAAATCATTTTGGTTTTGGGGCGTGACAAAACCGGATCAGAAGCATGAGGACGAATTCGGGAATAGGCTCGGATGGATTTGTCTTGTTTATGGACTGTTCTTGATCGATTTGGTTGGAGGAGATGTTGGGTATATGAATTTCGAAGCCTTGGCCTTGATTCGCAGTTGATTGAATCGAGTTTGAAAAGTTTGGATTGTTGCAGGGACTGTTTCGAGGTTTTTTGGAAGTTAAAACCCTTGCTTTTGGGAATTTGAAGGAGCTAGGGACCTCCTATGCAATTTGACGAGTTTTAGCTTATTCTAGTTTTGACCCAGCAACCCGCAATACCTGTTATGCCCCTGGTCCTTGTGTTATCTACCGAATCTTCCCTTACCACGATATATACTATGATCTGCATAACTTGTAACAAACGAAAGCCTAGCCCAGTTGGTTTGTCAAATTGCTGTGAACCTGGAGGTCACAGGTTCGAACATAGCCTTGACCATTTATATTTTTAAGCCCTGTTTGTACCCAGAAAATTACTGTTTTACCCCTGAACGTTTTAGAACCATAATTACGCCCTTCTACTTTTTATCCTATTTTTCCTAGCTCCAGAAATTACCGTTTTGCCCTTGTAACCTACTTGTCCCTTTTTGACCTATTGAAACCGGAGTAGAGGCGTTTTGGAGTTAGCAAGTGGTGCTTTGGATGAATGATGGTTTAAAGTAGGCTTCGTCTTGGCGTGAGTCCATCTCACGATAGACGGCCGGTCGCGCCAAAGCGATTTGGTTTTGGGGCGTGACATTAAGTTATAATATATTATAAGTCTTTCGCTACACTGAACTTTAACTGTCAACACTGTCTAACCAAATCTTCGCATTGAAAGGTTGGAAAATAACTATGCGTGTTTTAAAGTCTATAACCCCCAACAAAACTTTAACCTTGTCGTTACGAGGACCAACATAAATGATGAGAGATAATTTTTATTTAGGATATGAATATTGAAATTGCGACAAATAGAAAAGAAAAATAAAAAGTTGAGATTAGGATGAAAGATATATATGATTATACAACAATTAAAGTTGTGAAATTGAATTCAATTAACAAATCAACTCTAGGATTCATTTTACAATATATCAACTGGTCTTATGTATAAGACCAAGTACAAAACTATTCTATTTCAACATTTCCATCTACCATCTATCATAATCTTTTAATACTTCTACTCCTTTTTACCGAAAGTTAAATTCATAACACCCCAAGTTTTAATAATGTGCTAAACCTCCGAGTTAATCTAATTAGTACCAAACCCCTGAGTTATTAAAATGGGCACAAAACCCCCCACCCTTTATTTTTAAAGTGTATGAGGTACACTCTCATTAGGTGCGACTATAGATGTTTGTTTATGTTATCTTACACCAAATCAATGCCAAAAAAAAAAAAAAGGATCATAGTTATTAAAAATATGCGCAAAATCCATGGAATTCTTATAAAGTCATTACAATACCCCTTTTACATAAATATTAAATATACATGATGAATTCGTATTGTGTGCAGTTTGATTCGTTAGTCCAAATTTTGAAAATATTAAATGACTTAAATTTGAGCTATTAAAAATAGTAAAACTCTACTTTTTTCCTGGTTAAATGAACAACAAAAATCAATCACACACTACTGGTTATATAGCACTGAAATATATAAATAACAACCATAGATAACACTAATTAAGATTGTCATTACATATCAACAACATATACCAATTCATTATTAGTGTAAACGGAAAAAAAGTGAAGGCAAAAGATAATAAACTGAAACTATAAATGTCCAGTCCACCTAGTCGCGTTAATTTGGAGTAAGAAAACTTAAAAGAACATCCATTGTCACACCTAACATGAGCACGCCGTAAAAAATGAGGGGGTTCCACGCACATGTTTTAATAACTCGGGGGGTTTCGCGCACGTTTTTCATAACTCAGGGACTAATTTATTAACTCAGGAGGGTGTCATGCACATTTTTTAATAACTCAGGGAGGTTTGATACTAATTTGTTAACTAAGTGGGTTTCGTGCCCATTTACCTAATCTTAGCTCCTTCAAATTTAAGTAAGTATACTAAAAGGTTTAATTTTCCTAATTTATTGAGAAATCCAATTTTCACAATAAAAAGTCGATCAGAAACACTATAAATAGTTCAGTAGCTTTTATATAAATACTCAAATAAACAACACACTCCACTCAACCATTTTATCTCTTTACAAAAGTCTTAGTGAGAGAAAGTAGTGATTGAGACCCAAAAACATGCCACACCATTCTCTTTCTCATCACCCACTCTCCTCCACCGGAAATTATGGTGCGACACAGTGGCAATCAAATCATGCCCCCCCCCCCCCTCGATTTTGCCGGATTTCCTCTCGGTTTTCAGATCTAGTTGCTTGAATGTTCAAAACAATAAATACTTAGGCTCGTTTTTCAAATTAAATTTCGAATCGAATCAATGGAACTGAATCGAATCAACTTAATCAAATCAAACGAAATAAATCAAACGAATCAAATCAAACGAACTGAAGAAATTACATTTGTCCCATTTTTTAATAATAATGAATACTACATCCGGTCCATTAATAAATTCGTAAGGAGACTTTTTCTGGACGTTGACTATAATTACTCGCAAATTACACGACAAAAGAATATAATAAAATTATATTATAAAAATAAATTAAGTATATTTGACGAAGGAATGGATATGCAATAAAAAGATGTTTTTCTTTTAGAATATATATTTGTAATTCTAGTTTCTTTAAGATGTTTCTGCATTAGCATTTTTCTTGTTATTTTAATGATTGAATTTGATATATTTGCTTTGTTTCTTTATGCATTTTAATAAAAATCAAGTTATCTTATTCTTTCTTGTTGACGTAGAATGGAACGAAATGTTAGACGAGCTTGTATGATAGTCGATCGAAGTTCTAAGGAGATTACCATCCGCTGAATCAACACCAACAAGGAGACCTCTACGAATCGGAGGTGAACGTGGTTCTGAGTATATACACAGGATCTTGAATGCACATCCTAACTTATGCAAAGAGCAATTAAGACTTCACAGAGGTGTGTTTATAAAACTAGTTGACTTGATGGTTGCTAGAAAACTATTATCCGATGGAAGATTTGTTAAAGTAGCAGAACAAGTTGGGATATGTATATTTATATCATGAAAGGAGCTTCCTATCGAGATGTCACGACGATTCAAGCATTCGATAAGTACTATATGCAAATATTTCAAAAGGTGTCGGTTTCCGGTTACATTATCATATGGTATCGTTAGACCACATGTGGATCTTTCTGGTTCCACTCAAATAAAGAACAACACGTTGTACTGGCCATTCTTTAAAGTGAGTAAATTTACATTCATAAATTTTAATATTTGACAACATTTAGTTTATATTATTTAATTTTAATATGCTTGTTATAACATCCTTAGGATTGTGTTGGAGCTATAGATGGAACTCATATTCAAGCTGTTATATCCGATAGTGAAGGTATACCATTTAGAGGACGAAAGGGCACCAAAACTTGGAATGTTATGGCTAGTTGCTCCTTTGATAGGATTTTCACTTTCATTAATGTGGGATGGGAAGGAAGTGTTCATGATATGATAGTATGGGTTGATTCTTTAACTCGATCAGAATATTGTTTTCCCCATCCTCCAACAGGTATGTAAAATTGTACTCCTATTACCAATGATCAAAATTTTATTATATACTACCTCCATCCCAGTTTCATCTTTAACCAATGTCATTTAAGGGTAATTCAAGGTTAATATTGATAAGGGTTGACTGAAAAAAATCAACACGGAAAAATAAAACCGGGACAGAGGGAGTATGTTACAATTGTTATCTTATTATTTGCTTATGATTTTGACAGGAAAATACTACTGTGGACTCGATATCCTAATACCACCGGTTATCTCGCCCAATTAAGGACCCCAATGTAAGATATCATATTCCGCACTTTAAGAAGAAAAGAGTTCTTAAAGGGATATTCGAGCATTTTAACTATCGACACTCTTCATTACTTAACATCATTGAAAGAGCCTTCAAATGCTTGAAAAGAGATGGAAGATCCTTCATACAATGCCTCAAATGGAAGACACATATCAAATATACGTGATTGTTGCTACCTTCACTCTTCATAATTTTATGCGCATGTGTAAACTTGAAATACTAGTTTTGCAACATGATGTCAATGTTCGAGGTGGAGTGGATAATGATTTATCGAACCGCAAGGAAAGAAGCAATGAACATGGTGCAAGGAGATAACATTGAGAATTTGGCGCCTATTCCGTGCAATATAGCATCCGAGGAAGATAACATGGAAACTAATACGGAGGAATAAATGCCATTTCAATATTTGTGATAATGTCGCTTTGGTTCGACTTTAGTTTGGTTTAACTTGTTTTGGAGTTTTGGGAGTCATTTGAAAGACTTGTAGAGTTTGGTTTGACTTTAGTTTGGTATAACTTGTTTTTATTTATTAAGTTTGAGAAAAACTCAACGATGCTTCTCGAAGTTTACTTATATTATTCTAATAAATTCCAATAAAAGAACATGTCAATTTATTGTTAGAGATGTACGCATAAGTATGTGAACCACTTTGAATGGTACTCTCAAGTTCTCGTAGTTTCTTATCTTAACTCAACTTTTACTAGAGAAAAAAAGGGTAATTCTAATCGTAACTATACTTTTTATTTCATTGATCTACTAAAAGTCGTGTTAAAAAGAAAGAAAGAAAAAGGTTGAAAATATCTCAATTGGATAAATTTTCTTATTTTCCTCGTACAAAAGATGGGTTGTGTAAATAAATGATAAAATAATAATAATAATAATAATAATAATAATAATAATAATAATAATAATAATAATATGAATTTAATGAACTTAAGAGAGCTGAACTGAAGAAAGCTGAACTGAAGAGAGCTGAACTGAAGACGAGCTGAACTGAACTGAATGAGTTTTCAGTTGAAAAGAACAGAGCCTTAGTCTTATAAAAGTCATATCATATTTGGAGAGTCCAAAAAGTCCCCTTGATACAAATTGTCTAGTTTTTAGTTTTATCCGTTTTATATTTCGCGGGTCAAAATGCATGCGGGTCTTACCGTTTTATTTATGGGTATAGTATAAATAGTTTTTTTAGTTTTTTTCCATTTCCAGCGTTTCTCTTCCGATTTTCTCTATTTTGGCGATTTTCCGGATCATCCAAAACCCTAGTTTCGAGCGATTTTCCGGATTCATCGCGCAATCATCGTGTAATGTCTGCTCAAGCTCGATTTTAGTGTTTTGAGTTCGATTTTGCTTTTGTTGCTTCGATTCGTCTGTTCGCGATTAATCGCGATTTTGCTTCGATTTTGTGATTTCATCGCAGTAGACAGAACGCCAAGACAAAGTAGTTCAATTTGTGTGATTTCATCGCGATTTTGTGTCGCTTTTGATTAATCGGTCTTTGTTGCCGATTCCGTGATTTTAACCTTCTTCGCTTCGCTTTTTGCTTCGGTAGCATTTTAATGGCGAAATCGAACGTGAATGTTATCGCTTCAAGTGAACACGGAGTATCCTGCTCACCATAATCTCGCTTCCGCATAGGTAAGTGTTTTTAGTCGCTTTATGGTTCAGAATTGAGTTTTTTTGCTACGTCATGTTTCGTAATTGATGCTTTTCACTAGATATGTGGCTTTTTAGATCTGTGGTTCATTTTGTGTGAAACTACCTAGGTTTTAGTATTTATTGTCTAGTTTTACATGAAAATACTCTACGTTTTACCTTTTTCTATGTTGTGTTGTACAACTATATATGTTTCTGGCGGGGATTTGTTGTTTGTTTGATTTTTTCTGATTTTTTGTGTGAAACTGTCTAGTTTCTTACATATATTGTCTAGTTTTTCATGGTATTGCTTTTTTGTTGTGCAGTTGTGTAAAATATTTGATATGTGGTTACTTTATTGACTACATAAGTGAGGTGTTACTTAAAATGCTTTATGCTTTGATATCTAGTTTTTTGTAAAGTATTGTTCAGATTTTAGTATGTATTGTCTAGTTTTTAACATGTTCATCTACTTTTTATGATTTTTAGATTTGCTATGTGGTTGTGTACACTGTATATGTTTTTTGTGGGGATTTATTGTTTGTTTGAATTTTCTGAATGTTTTGTGTGAAATTGTATAGTTTTTAACATATATTGTCTACTTTTTAATGTTTTACAACTTTTTGTGTGAAATTGTCTAGTTTTTAACATATATTGTCTAGGTTTTATGTAAATACCTTATGTTTTAGCTTTTAACACATATGGTCTAGTTTTTAACAATATTTGTCTGGTTTTTCATGTTATATCTTTCTGTTGTGCAGTTATGTTGATCTGTCTAGTTTTTAGTAGGCATTGTCTAGTTTTTCATATAAACTGTATAGTTTTTAATATGTGTTGATTGGACTGGTAATCTTAGTACTTCTGAATGTGGTGTTTTTCTGATGAAGCATATGGAGCTGTTCCAAGGAACTCCTTTTCCTTGCAAGGATCTAATGCAAGTATGTACTAGTTTATTATGTTTTTGGATAATTTTTTCCTTAAGTTTGTAGATAAATTGTGAAATTCTTGCATAATTTTTATGAGCTTTTGTTTTGGTTTTGTGTATTAGGTGAATCGTAGGAAATTCCTCCATGTTGAAATTTGCTCAACTCTCATTCTTGCTGACGCAAATGGTTTGAGACTGATATTTTGACGAAGGTTGCATCATTTAACAAAGAAGATTCGATAAAGCAAATGAAGGAGAATGAAAAGTTGAAAACGCTAGAAGCAAAGAAAGTCGATGAAAAGCTTCTCAAGTTTGAAAATGACTTGCATAATTGTCTAGTTTTTACAACATATTGTCTAGTTTTTGTAATCAATTGTCTAGTTTTGTAAATGAATTGTCTAGTTTTGTAAATGAATTGTCTAGTTTTATTACTTGTCCGTAAATTTACTCATTCAGTGTAACATAATTGTCTATATTGTCTAGTTTTTACATTATATTGTCTAGTTTATGAAATGAATTCTCTATTTTTTACATGATATTAAATTTGCATTATATTGTCTAGTTTTTACTTGACCCATTTTTAATGAATCCGGGTCAAAAGATCCGCGAAAAA
This sequence comes from Plantago major, assembly GCA_026545765.1. Taxonomy (NCBI): domain Eukaryota; kingdom Viridiplantae; phylum Streptophyta; class Magnoliopsida; order Lamiales; family Plantaginaceae; genus Plantago; species Plantago major. Next base: position 11,273 of record JAIFAC010000202.1, on the reverse strand, counting down.
CCATCAGAGGCCAAGTTGAGAAAAAATGTATAATTGTCTAGTTTTAACGTTTGAAGGGGACTTTCGGGACTCTCCTATATATAGGGGTCTATCGCAAAACGGACTCAACAACAAATCCATCTTGTTTTTTCGTTAAAATCTCAATTGAAGTGAAATTTGACCTTTATTTTCTCGCTGCTGATTTTACGATATGATGTTTCCATATCTAAAACTAAATCTGAAATTCGTATAGTGAAAATCAAATCATTTTCGCAATCATGTTATTTGGTGCCTTGTTATGGTTTTAAGAGGCAATGTTATAGTTTTATGCATCATTATTATGGTTTTTAGCTTGTGTTGAATGTTTTCGCATGTTATTGTTTTAACACATATGATATAGTTTTAATACTTATTATTGTAATTTTAAGCAGCAACGTTAGTGTTTTTAGCTCCTGATTAAATATTTATGATTTGATTTTTTGCAAATGTTTTGTTATAGTTTTAAGATGCACCGTTATAGTTTTTTTTTTTTTTTTTAGATTTAACTTGAATTTCATTCCTGAACAGGACCAAACAAAACATATTACATGTGCTCAGTATAACTAAAAGGAAGAACATCAAGGCCTATACAATCTAAATATATAATAAAAGCCATGACCTATGCTGAAGAAAGAATATGCCACATACCAAAAATATGATGACATGTCTTTTGAATTTCATAGCCATTCACAAAATTAAAGCAAAAGAAAATAATAATTTAGAAGTATACAATTTATTTTTGGTATGTTAACTCCATATATAGTTTTTATTAAATCACATATAACTTTATCATCAAAATTCTAAAAAATATTCTGAACATATATTTGGATTCATCCCGACAAGACGAATCCATAGACACCAATCTTATATATCATAGGCAAAATCTGATGTGACATGTCTCTTTGAATTTCATGGAGTTTAATTCACAAAATTAAAGTAAAAAAGAAAATAGTGATTTAGAAGTGTACAATTTATTTTTCGTATGTTAACTACATATATAGTTATTATTAAATCACATATAACTTTATCAGCAAAACTCTGAAAAATATTCTGAACATATATTCGGATTCATCGCGATAAGACGAATCCATAGACACCAATCTTATTTATATATTATGTCAAGGCTCACATTACTATCAGTTTTCAAATTTATGAGCTTTTTTACCATCGACTAATAAAATTTCGTTATTGAACGCCAGCCTTTTTAACCAAATTAATGGAAAAAGAAGCTAGTCAATGTAGCTTTTTTTTTTCAAGAAGGAGCTTCTTATCTTTTTCATTCCGAAAATATCCCTAACCTATATTAACCTAAATTAGAATAAAGAAAATAAGAAACCATCGCTGTCAGAAGAAGCCATCGACATAAGGATTAATGTATCCGCACTCCTTTAAAATGGATACATGTAGTACACATCAAATACTGATTTTTTTCATTACTAAGTTAAAATGCTCAACGATTATTTCCTTCAACTTCTGATAATTTTGATGATGTTATTAAAGTGGCGATGAAAGACATTAAATATATATTATAATTATCGACAAAATATGATATATTATTATTTAAAAACTATAGACTAATAATACGATAAGAAAGGTTAAAGACAAGAAAAATAAGAGTAATGCCCTTTTATGTCATTTTACAAAATACCAAATTTTTCAAATTTAATTTGCTAAACACCTACATTTAAAACTGCTAATTTTTCACTTAGCTAACTACCAAGCTTTCCAAATACCTAACTACCACCTAACCAAATACCAAATAGCTTTCCAACTAGTTTTGCTAAACAGAGCCCAAGTACAATGGTCTAAACCCCACCAGATTCATTCAGTCCTACGTGGAATTTTTGTGGAATTAGTTTTATTTATAGTTTCTATTAAATCTCATATATATTTGTCTACAAAACTCCTGAAAATATTTTTAATATATTTGAATTCACCATGACAAGACTAATCCATAAACACCAATCTTATTTATATATATATTATGTAAAGACAATGGTCTAAACCCCACCGATTCATTCAAATTCTATGTGGAATTTTGTGTAATTAGTCAGATTTATAGTTTTATTAAACTCATATATATTTGTTTACAAAACTCAAAAATATTTTGAATATATATTTGAATTCACCATGACAAGATAATTCATAGACACCAATCTAGATTATTACCCTTCGTCCGCTTTCATTTAGTATTCCATTTTGGTTTGTCCCAAATTCAATTACCCATTTCCTTTAATGGAAAATCTCTCCTATTTTATTCACTATCTCTCATACTTTATTTACTATTTCTCATACTTTATTCAACATCTTTCCTACTTTATTATCATCTCTCCTACTTTATTCACTTTTTTCTTAAAACTTGTGTCCGGCCCTGCGGGTAATTGAAACCGGGACGGAGGGAGTATTATTAATTAAATAAATCATTTTATTCACTAAAATAAAATATAAATTTATTAAATAAGATAAAATGAAATAATGGACTTTTAAAAATACATTGATTCTAGATTTTGAGTGGCAACATATAGTAATTGAAAGAGATTGATATTTGGTGATTAAATCTCTTAAATCGATAAATTTTAGCTTTGCACATTTGTTTCACTTTTCAAAGAAATTCAGGTATTTGATGGAGAATTTATTCCATGAGGTTTTGCCAGGTTAAACGTGAGGCTAATGTTTTAACACATAGATTATCAGTTGGATGTTCTTATGATGATGTTGGTTTGGTAGATTTGTATTATCCACCTATGGGTTGTTTCGATTAATTTATTTTATATTCCTATTTCTATTTATTATTAAACGTAAACTATATCGTAATCGCACAAAAATTTATGGAATTAGTGATTTTCACCAATATATCTTTCATTGTTTATTTTGTATATCGTGATTATATAGTTTTTATTAAATCATATAAATTAATATACAAAACTTCAAAAATATTTTGAACATATATTTAAATATGTCGTACAAGACTAATTCATCTAAAACTTTTCAAATTTTTACGACTCACATGTTTTCATGAAGTCGACTAACAACAATATTATCTACTATAATTGTGTACTTAAATGCAACTCCACGCATTCTTTTTCAGTTGTTACTTTTTTATTTGATATGGATCAAGATAAATTTGATGTTTCTATTTTTGACAATAGACTCAGTCAGATGGGGTTGGAGTGGTTGTAAAATATTATTCGGGAAATATTTGAATTGGATACGAGGAACACCCTTTATTTGTGATTCTTAATAAAGTAGATTGATGCGTAAAATGCGAGTCAAAGTTTACATCGCATTTAATCGTGATAAGGAAGAATAACCCCGAGCACGGTTCGTTGTTCACCATCACGTAAATTAGCCGAAGTTAGTGTTATCATTTAAATGTGGCTAAAGTACTATGTACTTAGTAGTAAATAAAAGAGAAATTTTTTCTTTACACACAAACCTTTGGGCCAACTTTGAGGTTGCACACACTTCTTTTTTTTCTTCAATTCGACACGTAAACCTTTGAAAAATTTCAAGTTACACACTCGACTGAATGGCGTTAGTAAAATCCGTCAAGTCTAAGGGCAAAATGGTCCTTTCAAGAACATGAATCCAGCCCACTTCACCACCATTTTTTCCAAATTCCTCTCCCAATCCGTACAATGCCAGGTCAAATTGCTATCCAATCACCGACGATTGCCAACCGACGACAGCCTCTCCTGACCTCCCCTGACAAATCGACTCCTTCGCCTCTCAACAACAAAGGTCGCCACCGTGGCAGCCGGATGGGCTAGGCGGCCGGTGTACCGCGTTCTGATGGGGATTTGGAGGAAGAAGAAGAGGAATCAGCTGCTGAAGAAGAAGAGGAAGCAGTCGGATGAGGCGGAGAAGGAGCAGCGGAGGAATAATCAGCCGGAGGAGGAGACGGACGGAGAGGAGGATGTTGCGGTGGCGGAAAGCGACGTTGTTGGTGCGTGGGAGAAGGAGATGATGGACCAGTTTTACGGTGCCGATTTTTGGAGGAGGACTGAGAAGAACATGATGACCAGTAAGGGTTATGATCGGAGGAGAAGTATGGCGGGAGGAATGGAAGATGAACGGAGGAAAAGGAAGAAGATGATCGGAGAAGGGAGAAGATGAACGGGCGCGTGAGAAAAGGAAGAAGATGATCGGAGGAAGAAGAAGATGATCAGAGAAGATGATCGGAGAAGATGAACGGGCGCGTGAGAAAAGGAAGAAGATGATCGGAGGAAGAAGATGATCAGAGAATATGATCGGAGAAGATGCACGGGCGCGTGAGAAAAGGAAGAAGATGATCGGAGGAAGAAGAAGATGATCAGAGAAGATGATCGGAGAAGATGAACGGGCGTGAGAAAAGGAAGAAGATGATCGGAGGGAAGAAGAAGATGATCAGAAGATGATCGGAGAAGTTGAACGGGCGCTGAGAAAAGGGAAGAAGATGATCGAGAGGAAGAAGAAGATGATCATAGAAGATGATCGGAGAAGATGAACGAAGATGATCGGAGAAGATGAACGGGCTGAGAAAAGGAAGAAGAAGATGATCGTTCTTGAAAGGACCATTTTGCCCTTACTGGCTGAGAAACACGCGACTTGGACGGATTTTACTAACGCTGCCTAGTCGAAAGTGTGTAACTTGAAAATTTTCCAAAGGTTTACGTTAATTGAAGAAAAAAAAGCAAGAACCTCAAAGTTTCCAAAAGCGTCAGTAAAAAAATTATTTCTAAATAAAATACATGTGAGTATAAGCGCTGATTATACTTGAAATGTTTATAGAGATCTCTAAGGTTTAACTTTTATTTTGGTTTTATGCTTTTATTTTCACCGTGATTTTAAATTATTTTCACCCATTTATGTTAGATTCAATATGTGAGAATTTATGTAATTATATTACCAAAGAAGCCAAGACCTTTTTTTTTCATAAATCATCCATAAACTTCAAAGCTGGCTAGGCTTGAAGAATCTTAGATACACTTAATCGGAAAGTTTTCCTGCTCACGTATGAAATGGCGACAAAGCATGTGAAATGACATGCTTTGGTAGTAGGCCAAATTTATCACCCGAGAGCCAGACAAATCGCAGCTTCAAAAGGCTTTAGACCAATCATTAATAATGGCCTTTTACATTTCATTACAAGGGAAAGCAAACTAAAATTTCATTCGAATAATTTCTTTGTTACCCCTTAAATTCCAATTACGATTCAACCCCTAATTTAAAGATTTAGCTTCATCCAAAACGAACGGATTTTTTCCAATTAAAGATTAGTCCAAAAGTCAACGATCGTCGACATGGATCTGCTACATGTGGAGAGAAAAGTTGAAGTTATTAACGAAAATGCCATTAATTATTTTAATTTTTCATTTTCTTTAATCCTTCTCCTTATTTTCTTTTCTTTTAATTTCCCCTTTTCTTTATTAATATGTTTCCGAAAATTGCAAATTCAAGTACCTAGAAAATATCTAATTCTCCATTGGGCACCCATATGTTTTCTAAAAACCTCAAACAAACCCTTCGACTTTTTAATCGAATCGAAACATCAACGAACAATTATAACCAAAATCAAACCAAAACTGGAAAAGGAATTATGAGAAGTTCCAGATGCAATTGGAGCTGCAAATTGTAGCTCGAATGAGCTCCATTTACAGCTCCAATTTGCAGCTCCAATGGAGCTGCAAATACAGCTCCAATGGAGCTTAATTTGCAGCTCCATTGAGCTGCTTTTCGAGTCGCTTATAGCCCGACAGAAGCTGTTATACAGCTCTAATGGAGTTGTATTTAAGCTCCGATCGGAGCTACATTTGGAGAAGAAGAAGTGATGTAGGAGGAAGAAGAAGGGGAGGAGGAGGAGGAGGAAGAAGAAGAAGAAGATATGTAGGAGGAAGAAGAGTAGTAGAATAAGAAGTGGGTTTGTTTGTTTATATTTTATTTTATTTTTTCTTTATTAATTTTTTTTATTTTATTTTATCTTTTCTTTACTTATTAAATTCCAACTAGGAGAGAAATTGTGACATTTGAAAGTTGGTCAATCTGAAGGGGTATTTGTAATTGTTTCAAATCCAAGGATTAACTGCTTTATTCAATCATAGGTTGTATTTAATTTACCAATAATTTTATATACTAATGATGCCCCAATTTTTTAAATAAAAAAATTCATTTTCATTTTTTAAAAAATTAAAAGCGACTCATTAAAACATATTATAAATAATTAACGAGCATCAAGCTCAAAATAGACTAATTTTAAATAGTTTAGCATCAAACATTCGGGACAAACTAAAATATACTATTATTTTGATTAGCCTCATATATATCCATACGACCATACCATTTGTGCACTTTCGTTATTCGACATTTCAGATATTTTTCTACTATATTCTACTCCTCCGCTCCAATAAGAGTTTCCTCCTTACTTTCTCTAATATTAAGGAGAATTAATAAAATATTAGTTTGTGGGTATTATATTGGTAAAGTTGAGCTGGATGATAAAGAGAGAGATTGAATAAAATGATGATAAAGAGGAAAGAAATATAAAATTACTTAGTGGAATAAAAACTTTCTATTTATTGGTTAGGAAGTTTCTAACGAAATGTCAAAAAGAAAAGTTGGAAGTTATTAATGGAATGAGGGAGTAAAGTTGATGGTTTACTTTGAAGCACACATGATCCGTGATTCGCATAAATGATACTTGAAGCGCTATCCGATTACTTCGACATTTTTCTAATACCAACTTAATGTAAAAAGAAATTCTTTTAAATGGCAATGTAGAATTTAAAGTTTTGTTAACTCTCACGCTTTTTATTTTATCGGACTCAAGTAATCAATATTACATTGTTCAATGCAATTTTAATTAAATCTTATACCTTCGATTTGTATGATTTATTGTTGAATATGAATTTTCTTAATAATCCGTATAGGAGGATCTTTGGATCTATGCTTGATATTGTCCCTTCAACCGATCTTCTAAGAATGTTCTATGAATCGGTACTAGACGCTCTTTTTCTGGGCCCAAGATGTAAGAGATACACGTGAGCTAATCACAGGTGTGTTGATCTTTACATGTCTATCAACAACATTTTACATGTGAAGACTTTCAATTTCCTTTTCTTTATGTATAACATTTGATCGGTAGGACGAGGTGTAAGGATTCTCTTCTACGGTCTCTAGTCGAAGGACCGTTGAATACAACTAATTCAACCCTGCTCAAAATAATGATGTTCAAATTCGTCTGCATATACTTGAACCTGCTCCATACCTTTGTTACAAGACCCGATCGCAACATCATGATTAAGTTAGTAAGAACTACATTTTCCGGGGAGGTCAGCATACTCTAGCGGAAAACTCTCTTCTCTCTCTCTCTACTTTATCGATCCATAACGGCATGGGGCCTGATACTCTGTGGGAAACTTTCTTCGATCTTCTTCAGACTTTCGATCGGAAAATGTCTCCGATCTTTCAGATTTTCGATCTCCATGAAGGCCTGAGGAGGGGGGGGTGGTGTCAGACACTTTATCTTCTATCTGGGAAATTAACAACCGTGAATAATGAAATTATGTTTGTATAATTTTTTTGTGGTAAGTGACCACATACCATCATGGTTGTTAATAACCATATTGATTGTATTGTATATTTTGATTTTATTTTGTTCCGCTTGAGGTATACAATTTTTTTAAACATGTACCTCATTAATTAATGTGTCCGATAATAGGACCCTATTTTTATAGTTTCTATAGTTAACATAAATAAACACTCAATGATATAATATTGGATGAAGAAGAACTACAGTCCGACACCACGATCAACGTTGTTCCCATAAATTTGACTACCTTATTTTCCCAATCAATTTATTTTATCATTCCCTTTTTATTTATTACTCCGTCTCCGCCAAGCTTCCCACTTTTTCACAAATCAAAGTTTCATTATATAAAAAATTGAACATTTTACGCTTCCAGAAGATTAATTCGCAAAGTTGAAAAAGTTTGACCGCAAAAAAAAGTTAAAAACATCTATGATGGAGAAGATATAAAACTAGTTGATACTAATATTATGAGCTAAATTGTGGGCTAACATATTAGAATCACGCCCAACATGTTCAACTAAGAAACCCATAAACTGAGACTTCAAAGAGGCAATACAAAAAAAAAAGGTTCAGGTTGCAAGATGTTGGATGACTTGATTGCTGAGACAACAGTTAAACTGTCACTTTCCAGTATTACATGATCATTGCCCTATCTCCCTAGCAAATTGAAGACCCAACTTGCATCACCTACTTCAGGACTGAACTGGCCATTTAACTTCTCCTGCTTCCAGGCTAACACACTACCAGTAGAGTCTCTATGACAATTCCAATGCCTCCAAACTCACCGTGTGTCGGTATACAATATCATGTCCACGTTGACCTTTATCCAGCCATTAGGTGGTTGGACCATACCGAACATGACTGTTGGGACCCTAGCTCGTTGTGTTCCTCCTGTTGGTTGATAAATGTTGGACCTCTGAAACCAGCAAATCTTAGCACAAATTCCACAGACTCCATAACATCAAAACCTTCCTGTGATGACCAACTTTATTTCGATTGAACCATTAACTCCAACAGCCAATAAGAAAAATTCGAAATTGACTCTTATCCACCCCTGCCTTCACGTTTTTCACCCAATCCCACACAACAACTGCTATCGGAATAAATAACGGAACACGGCAGTAACAGTAAAGCCCAACAAATCCTTGCATGTGGACACTCTCGAAAAATATGAAGAGCATCTTCTATTTCATTTTGGCATAGCGGACAACAAGACTCATTCGAAATATACCTTCTTTGCAATTCCGCACGGGTTGGAAGAGAATTAGACAGTAACCGCCAAAAAAAGTGCTCAACTTTGCCAGGTAAATCCATATTCCATAAAAAATTCCAATCCTGTTTCAAAATACTTGAGCTAGATCCAGCTTTGTTTTGCTCCTTCTTTAACTTCAAGTCCAAAGCAAGGTGATATGAAGAACGTACCGTATAGTGGCTTGTTTTAGAATAGTTCCACACACGGACATCTTCAGATACCGAGCTACCCACTGAATTTCATAATTTCATCTACATCTTCCTGCCAGAAAAGAGAGGTGAACGCATCCATATTCCAGCTTTCCCTGTGATTATCAATTAGTGAAGAAACAGTAAGAGAGCCAATAGCATTAAAATTAGGCGTCCTGATTTTCAAACCAGCATTTCCAGGCACCCATCTATCCTCCCAAACAGAAATATTATAGCCATTTCCAACACGCCATCTAACTCCTGCACTAACTAAGTCCTTAGTCACATACTTTTCCACGTAAAAGAAGATTCGACTTTGTTACAACATGTAAAATATCGCAATCAGGGAAATACTTTATACTTGGCTTTCAAAATCCGACTAAGAAGAGAATTCGGATAATGAATAATACACCAAAGTTGTTTTCCTAAAAGAGTAAGATTAAACGAACAAAGATCCCTAAAACCCAAACCCCCATCTCTCTTACTTTGACAAAGACGCTACACTTCACCAAATGCACCTTATTTTTCTCCTTATCGCCCACCAATAATTAGAAATGATGGACTCAAGCTCATGTAAGAGATAGTGGATAGCTTAAAACAACTCATAACATAATTTGGGATCAAAGAATCGATTTTATAAGAATTTCCTTCCTCAAGACTTGACAAAAGATTACCTTCAAAAGCTTGAACCTTCCCCAAATGTGTTCTGGCCACCCAAACATTGTTATTGTTTTTAAGAATCAATGTTATCGTGTTTTAAATTGCATGATGTTCGCTATTATAATTTTAAAGCATCATTATAGTTTTAAGAGGAACTATTATTTTAAAGATCAACGCTTTTTGCATATTGAATATTTCTATAAGCTATTGTTTTAAGATATATTGTCGTAGCTTTTAAGAAAGAACGCTAGTGTTTTAGGCTTATGATAAATATTTATGATTTGATTTTTACAAATGTTTTGTTATTGTTTTAAAAGATATTGTTATAGTTTGTATCAACGCTTGCTTAATTTCAACGTTCACTTTTATAGATTTGATATTCATTGTTATAGTTTTAAACGACCATTGTGGTTGTAAGCATTAATATTACCGTTTTAACTTGCGTGGACGTTCTCTTTGTTTTTAAACACCAACGTGATAATTTGAATGAAAGTGTTATGGTTTTAACTTCAAATAACGTTTTAAAGTTATCATGGTATTTACATCGAGTTGATGACAGTCTCTCAAGGTGTCACCGATATTGAAGCAACAAGACAATTAACAAAAGAAGGAAAGTCAAGTTCACCAAACAAGTTTAATCGGAAAAAAGACTATTTTAACAACTCGCTTATGCTTGTACAAAAATACCAAATGAACGCTTATTGTAATTTTTCTATGATAATAGATGTTTTGAAACCTTTAGATGACTAAATGTTTCAAATAGTTTATTTTAAACTTGTTTATTAATGTTTTAATGTCTTACTTGAAACTTTTTGACTTGTTTAATGGTGGTTTAATGATATTATAATATCACTTAAAACTATAACAAACCATCTTAAAAACTATCATCATCTCTCAAAAAATTAACAGAAGAAGTTAAAACTATAATTGAAAACATACAATCATGCATAATATTAAAACAATCACATTATCTCTAAAACATTAACAAAAGATGTTAAACTATAATCAAACCTTTATGGATTTTTCTATTTTCAGCCATTACGATCGCAAAGATTTATCTTACTAATTATATTATACTGATTATATTTTAATAATTAAATATATATTTACAATTATATCCCTATCCAAATTTAATTAAATTTAAAAATAAAATTTTATATATATAAAAATCTTCCAACCCTACCCATTTAAAACATATTTAAAATTGATTAATAACTTCATCATCTCCCAGAAGTCAGAACGGCACCTCCATATATTCTTCAAATCGTCTTCTGTTTCTCCATCTATCTTCCATGCTTTTCCAATTAATAATGAGTCTCAGTTCTTAATTTTACAACGTAACTGGTTAGTGAAGTAACAATCCTTTTTCGTTCTTCTCTTTGAAATATATGAATTTCTTAAGTTTCGATATTCTTCTTTTCGTTAGTACGACTGACCAACGACAAGAGCCTGAAGAAAAAAAAAATGGAAGAACCTGGCAATATTGGTAGAGTCTGAATTTATTACATATATTTAAAATAATTATTCCAATAGGGTATTACAGTTAATTTGTATTTTTTGAGAATTTTTAATTATTAAAAAATAAATT